>MU377376.1:0-22160 GCA_022495195.1 Xylaria digitata
TTAAGCTTAGCTTGTTAAAAGCGTTTACGTTTTTTAAAGCTTATAATAACTATTTTAATAATTATTTTGCTTATTAAAAACTTTGTTTTATTAAAATTGTAAATATTTTTAATTTATATACTATATTTGTTAATTATATGTTTTATAAAGCTAAACTATTTGTAATAACTTGCAAAATTTTTATTAAAAGCTTGCTAATAATTAATTTAGCAATTATAATATATTTAAAAGTTAAATTATTGTTATATAAAATTTAAAGCTTAATTAATATTAATTTTTAACGTGTTATATTTATATTAAAAAATATTAATTATTTTTTAAATATAATAAAGCTAAAATAAAAACGTTTATATATTTAGCTTAAAAATATGTTTAATAATAATTTTTTTTTTAAACATTGTTAAATTTTACTTTATAACGTTTATAATATAGTAAAGCGTGTTGCTATTAATTTTTTGTTTTAATATACAGTTAAAAACGTTATAAATATAAGCAAGCTTATAAAAAAAAAGTTTAAAGTTGCATTTTTTAGCTTAAATTGCTAGCTGCAAATTAGCTTTTTTAAATTTTTAAACTATTATGTTATTATAAAATAATATATAAATAAAATAAAAAAATAAAAAGTTAGTAAAAAATGTGTTACTAACTTGTAATACGTTATTAACTTGTAAATAATGTTAACATTTTTTTTATTTATAACGCTTATTAAATTTTTTGTAAATTAATTAACAGCTATAAAATTATTTAAAAGTTTTGCTGCGCTTATATTGTTATTAATAAAAATAATAAACTTAAAAGCAATTTTGTTTTATTATTTTAGTTAACTTTAAAAAATTAAAATATTATATTAAATTTAAGCTTTAATTAATAATATTTTAAACTATAATTAAAACATTTTAAACTAATAACAGCTTTTTAATTTATAAAAGCTTGTTATAATTAAAAGTTTTATTAAATAATTATTTAATTGTTTAAACTTATATAGTTTAAAAAAGTAAAGTTATTTTTAACTTAGTTAAAACTTAAAAAAGTTTTAGCTAAGTTTTATAATTTAGCTAATTTTTTTAATAATAATAAAACTAGTTTACTTTTTTATTTTAAGCGCAATAATTTTGTAATAAATTTATAAAATAATATTATAGTTTTTTATTATTTTATATATTTTTTAGCATAAAATAAACTAAAAGCTTTATAAATTTAGTTTAATAAAATATTAAAAAATAAAAAAATATATAAATTTAAAAGCTTTATTAACGCTTTAATTTTTTTTGTACTTAAAAAAAATAAAAGCTTACGCTTATATATTAATTATAAAAAACTTAATAAAGTTATAATAAAAAATTGTTTTATTTTTTATTTTATTTTAAAAATGTTAAATAAGCTGTTTTATATTAAAGTTTTTATTAAAATTAACTTTAAAAACGTTTATTATTATATATAAATTAAAAAAAAATAAAAATAAAAAACAGCTTTTTATATTAAATATAATTATTATAAATTTTTTATTATATTTATAAGTTTATATAATGCTTTTGCTACTTTTTAAAATTATATATAAAAAGCATTTAATAATATTTTAAATAATTTTTGTTTTATATATATAAATAATATATTTATATTTTTAATAAATAAAAAGTTTTATATAAAACATATATAAAACATTATTTAAAAACTATAAAAAGCAAAACTATATGCTAAACTTTTTAAATATTAGTTTTATTAAAAAAAACTTAACATTTTAAAATATATTATATTTAGCAAAAAAGTTAAAATAAATTTTAGTTATATTAACATTATTTAAAATTAACTACTTTTTTATTTTTATTATAAACTATAGCAATTTTTAAAGTTTTATAACTTTTATTACTGCTTTATTAAAAAATATTTTTAAGTTATAGCTTTATTAACTAAATACTTAAAAAAAAGCGTAATTAAAACAAAAAAAAGTTAAATTTTACTAAATAATTTAGCATATATAGCTTTTAATAAGCTAAAAATCTTATTTAAAAAAGCTATTTTTTTTATATATTTTAATTTTAAAAAGCAAATATTAATAAAAACTGATTTTTTTTAAAATAGCGCTAACAAAAACATTATTATAAAAAAATAATTAAAAATAATAACAACTTGTTTTATTTTTGTTGCATAAAAGTGGATCATATATATATTGTTAATTTTAGCATGGAATTAACAGCGTTGTTTTTTCTGCAAAAGTTATAAGCTTTCGGTTTGCTTTAAAGCTAACTAGCTTAACAATATAATCGCCTACTTGTAATACATTCTTTTTTGTTTTTTGGTATACGGCAAAAAATAACACTGTGCTTTTATTAACTAAAAACAGAAAACTAAAAAGTTTAATTCCTGTGTTAAATTAAAAAAAACGGACTTAAACGCTTATAAATAGCTTAATAAGTACTAATTAGTAGCTAGCTTAAAGCAAAGCAAATAAAAATTAAATGCAAATATACAGCATATAATTTAGCGCTACATTAGTATAGCTAATAGTAATATAAGTTAGCTAAAGTAGGCATACATAAAAAGTTATATCTGTATGTTTATATATTAGTTATTTTTAGCTAAGTTGGCCTGCTAATCTAAAGGGTGTATTATATAAAAGTAGATTATATATATATTATTAATTCCAGCATAGAATTAACAGCGTTGTTTTTTTTGCAAAAGTTTTATTTTTATATGTTTAACAATATAAAAACAAAATATAATATTTTTAATTAAAAAATGTTTATTATTATAAAATGCTTTAAACATTAATAGTATTATTTATAAAAAAACAAATTATTTATTAAAGTTTTAATTAATTATACTAATTTATAAGCTTTTATAAAAACGTTTAAATTAAATAATAAACAAGCTTAATAATATATATATTTAGCTTTTTTTAACTTTATTATTAAATATAAAAAAAGCAAGCAAAATAAAGCTAATATGCTTTTGTGGTATTTTAATTATATAGTTTATAAAGCTTAAAATGCTAATTTTTTTTTTATTAAAACAAAAAATTAAAATAGCTAATACTAAAATAAAAAATTATATTTTTAAAACTTTTGCAAAAAAAATTTTTGCTATTAAATTAATTATAAAACATATTATTTTTATATAAGCAGTTATATATTATTGTGCGCATATAGCTGCAAATATTAAAAACTTTTAAAACTTAATTTTTTAAATTTAAAAAAAAGATTTTAAATATTATTAATTATATAAACAACTTTTAAATAAATAGTTTATAAAGCTTTAATAATTTATTAAACAAATTTTATTGTAATATAAAAACAAAACTTATATTTTTTTTAAAAAATTAGTTTATTTTTAGCTTATTAAACTATATTATAATAATTTTATAGCTAAACATTTTAGTTAAAATTATATACTAAAACTATTATAGCAAAAGTTTTATTAGCAAACTATAAAAACAAATGTTTATAACTATATAACTAAATATATTATTTATTTCGGATTTAAAATAAAATATTATTAAAAATATAATGCTTTAAATATTTTTTTAATACTTATTAGCTTTATAAAAAAACTATTTATAAATTTTATTACTAAATTATTTAAAACATTTTATTATAAAATTATTGTTAATATAATATTTATAATAATTAACTAATTTATTAAACTTATGCACTTATGTTTTGTTAATACTATTATTACTGCTATTTAATTAGCAGTTTTATTTTATAAAAAAATAAAATGTTGTTTTAAAGATTTTGTTTTTATTAATTAGTTTTAGTTAAATTTATATTATTATTTTAAAATTAAAAAAAATTTTAATTACGTTTTATTTTTAAACTAATAGTTAAACTAAAAAAATAAACTAAATTATAAAAAGCTATTTTTAATGCTTTATTAATAATAAACAAACTAATTAGCTTTAGCTATTATTATAAGCTTTTTTTATAATAAATATAATTATTAACAGCATTATTAAAAAATTATTTTTTAAAGCATTATATAAATACATTTTAAAATTTAAACCTTTTGTTAAAAACAATTTTATTTTAAAAAAAGTATTATTAATACAAAACTAGTTATACAAATTAAAAACTATTTGCAACAAATTAACAAATTAATAACATAATATAATTAAAAAATATATAAAAAATTATAACGTTAAACATATTTTTAAAAGTTTTTATACTAAAAAATTAGTAGCTTTATTAATTTAAAACTTTAAATTTTAAAATTATAAGCGTATTATTTAGCATTTTTATAATAATATAATCGAATTTATAACGTATTTTTTATATAATTATTAAAACTTTAAACAGCTAAAACTTTAAACATTTTATTTATATTTGTATTAAAAAATGTTAAAAACAAATAAAAAATAAAAAATATAGTAAAAAAAATAATATATTAAAATAAACTATATTATAAAGTTAAATAAAAAAGCTAGCTAAATAAATATAATTAGTAAGTATTAGCTATTAATATTATTGTTTTTATATTTATTAAAAAATTTAAAAAATAATAAAGTTATAAAAGAAAATAATAAAAATTAAAGCTATTTAAGCTGGCGTTTTTAGCACAAAAAAACTTTAAAGCTAAATTAATTAATTTTTAATAAATTTTTAAAATATTAGTTTTAAAAAACATTAGCAAAACTTAAAATTTTAGCATAATAAAAATTAAACTTATTATTTTAAACTTTAAAAATATTTACGTTTTATTAATAAGTTATACGTTAACTAAACTTAACTTTACTTAATATTAAATTTAAATATATTATTAGGTTTTAATTTATTGTTATAAACGTTTTAAAACGCGTTATTAATATTAGTTTTAATAAAATTTTTAACTTTTTTAGCAAATTGTTTTATTGCTAAATATTAAGCAGTATAACTAGTGTTTAAAAGCTAAAAATATAATATAATTGCTTAATAATATTAGGTGCGCTGTTTTATAATTTAAGTAAGTTAGCTTTAAATATAAAATAAAAATTATAATAATTATTAATAACGTTAATAGCAATAAAAAAAATAAACAAATATATTAAATAACGTTGTTTAATTATATATGCTTTATAAGCTAAATAATGTTTTTTTTTATATTTAAGTTAGCAAAATAAAATAAATAAAGTAAAAAAAAATATAGCTATTTTGCTATTTTTAATTTTATTAATTATATTATATATAGCTTAATAAATTATAAAAAAATAATAAAAAGCTTAAAAAAGCTAAAATTAAGCAACTGTAATTTTTTTATAATAAGCTTTTAAACTTGTTTAAAAAACATTAGTATTTATATTAGTTTTAATTAGCAAAGCAAAATTATTATTGTTAACGTAACAAGCTTAAAACATATATTTATTTTATTTAAAAAGCTTAAATATTTAAACGGTTTTAAATTACATTATAAAAAAATTTAAATTATAAATAGCAATTTGCATAAAAAAATAGTATAAAACAATATATAGTTTAACAAGTTTTATAGCTTTTATTATAGCTAGTATAAAAAAACAAAGTTGTTTTTTTATATGCATATATAATTTTTAAAAGCAGGTTAGCTTAAAACTAAAACGCATATATAGCAGCGCCTTAATATTAACAATATATAAAAAAATTAGTTATGCAAAAAGGTTTTTTATAACAACTAAACTTATATTAGCGCGCTTAGCAAATTTAACAACGTTAACAATAAAAAAGGGTAATAAAAAAATAATAAATAATTAAAGCAGTAATTTAAATTAAAAAAATAAATAAATAAAGCTTAGAAATAATTAAAATAAAAGCGTAATTAGCAGCAACTATAGCTAAAATTAATAAAAAAATGCTAGCAGCAGCTAAAAAAAAAAAAAAAAAAATATATAACAAGCTATATATTTTGTTTTTAAATTAGCTTGCTAAATAATTTGTATTTAAAGCAACGCGTTATTATAAGCTTAAGTATTTAAAAATTATTTAAAATGTACAGAATTTTTTTATTAACTAAAAATTTTTATTGTTTATACTACTTTTTTTATTGTTTATATTTATTTTTTATTAATTTTAATTAATTTTTAATTTTTAATTCTATATTATACTTTGTTATAATTTTATTTTTAATTATATTAGTACTATTTATAATAACACTTAGCTTTATATTTAAATTAAAACAACTTATTATAAAAAAAGAAAATAATTGTTATAATTTAGGTATATTACTAATTAAACTACTAATTAAAATATTTTTTTTTTAATTTTGTTTACTTATATTATTATAATTTATTTAAGTATGCTTTGTACACTATTTTTTGCTTTTACAAGCTTTAGTTTTATATAAAACTTAATATATAGAATATACATTATATTATACTTAACCTTAAAAGATTTCTTAAACGTAACAATAAACAAGTTAATAACGCTGTAATATTTATAATAAGCTTAAATATAATGTATAAATTTATTAAATAAAAATAAAAATATTTAATAAAAAAAATTATAATTAATTTAATTAATTTGTATGTATTATAGTTAAGTTATTTAAGTTAGCGTATAAAAAGTGCTAAAAAGTGCGTTATTAACTTGTAGTGCGTTATTAACTTGTATATAACGTTATGTTTATATATTAAAATAACTAGTATTAGTTATAACTATACATATAAACATGTATAAAGTTATTATTATGTACAAAGTTATTAACATATACGCACTTAATTCTTTTTATTTTTTTAGCTTATACGCTAATAAAAGTTTTTACTTAAAGTAAAAACTTTGCTTTATATAAAGCTTTTTTTTTTTTAAATAAAAATATAAATAAATATAATATAATAAATTGTAATTTATTTTACGCGTACGTTTAATATATAATATTATATAAAGTTTATTTAATATTTGTGACGAACAGTTAATAAGCCACTAACTGCGCTATGGTTTTTCGTACAAAAGGGTACAAGATACTAAACTGTCCTTAGTTTGGTTCAAGTGGCTTATATTAGCAGGTCAGGTTAGGTCTGGTCAGGTTAAGTGTGGCAACCGCCACAATATTAATTAATAATTGTAAAAGCATTACAAATTAGTAAAAATAAAAATAAAAGCATTTATAGCTTAATTAAGTTTTTATATTGTATTTTAATTTTTTTGTTGTATAAATATTATTTTTTTTAATTAAATTAAGTATATTTATATGTTAAAAAAAATAGAAAAAATAATTTTATTATTATATAAATATTATTTTTTTAATAAAACTAAATGTATTTATATTATAATAATAAAAATAGTATGCAATTATATTTAACAATTTGTTATATAATAACAAAAATAATAACTTGTTTGTTTAAATTTATTTGTAAATATAGCATTAAATATTTTGTATAATGTAATAAAACTTATTATATTGTAAACTTTAGTTAATTTTATATATAAAAAAATTGTTAAAAACTTTAAGCTTAGTTTTAAAAATATATAAAACTATTTTAATTTTAAATGTTAAAAAAAAAGTGTTAATTTAAATTGTATAACTTTAAAATTATTAAATATTAGTATTTAAAAAATGTTTAATAAAAGTTTTAAAAAGCGTATACAAAAAATTTTAAAACTAAATAACAAACTATTTTTTTAAACTTATTATATATTATGCAAAAAACTACTATAAATATTTAAAGCTAAAAACATATAACTAAAATTAAAAAAGTTAAATTAAGCTAAAAATTTTATATAAATTATATAAAGCGAATAACGCATCCCACAAGCTAGTTTTGCACACAAGCAAGTTTCGCACTTTGGCTTAGCGTACTTTGTAAGCTACTTTATATGCAGAGATATTTATTCCACTTGATTATAACTTTGCAAAAAAAAGGTTGTACAATAAAATAATCAGTACTATTAAATTCGCAATAAAATAGTGAATTTAATAGTATTTTCTTTTATTTTGTAGCTATTTTATTTGGGCGTATAGCTTTAAAAAACAAATTTATAAAGATTATTTTAGCGTAGTTTTTAATAACGCTTTAAATAAAATATTTAAAAAATAAAAAAAAATACTATTAGATTCGTTATTTTATTACAAATCTAATAGTACTACTTATTTTATTGTATAACCTTTTTTCGCAAAGTTATAATAAAGTGAAGTAAGTACTTTTGCATATAAAGTAGCTTACAAAGTACGCCAAGCTAAAGTGCAAAACTTGCTTGTGTGCAAAACTAGCTTATGGAATGCGTTATACAATATTTATTAAAATATATTAAGCAATTAGCAAAATTAAAAAAGCATATAAATTATTTTATTATATGTATAACACTTTAAAAGCAAATCTTAGTTATTATATAAAAAAAAGAATTAATTTTATAAATGTCACGTTTGGGGTCCTTTATAAAGACAAGGCTCCTAGTTGGCGTATTAATTGTATATTAATCTTAAGGTGAAAAAGAAAGAAGGAAAACTTTGCAAGCTATTTACAGGAATAATGGGATATATGGTAATGTGTGTGGGACGGCTGGTAGGTTTATCAGCTAGGTGTTTAGGTGATATAAGGACCAGCCGTCACTATAAATAACAGTTAAAGCTTTAAATAATATTATACTAACTTTTTTTGTTTTTAAAACTTATTTCAAAACTAATTAAAATTTGCTTTTTTTTTTTTTAATATTATATAAAAAGTAAAAGCTATTAAAAAAGTAATAAAAATGTTATATAAAAAAAAAGCAAAAGTTAAAATAGTTTATATAAAATAACGTATCTTTTAATTAACCAGATTATTTAATTAACTAAATCACTTTTTATATATTTTATACGCGTTTTAAAAAAATTTTTATTTTTTATTTAACAACAATAGTTAAGCTTTATAAAAAAGCTAATATATAGCTTGCTTTACAAGCTTATTAAAATAACCTGCGTTTGTTTATACAAAAAGCTGCTAAAATTTATAATGTTTTTTATATAACTTTTGTTTAATAAATATATAGTTTTAAAATAAAAAACAAAATACTATTTTTAAAGTTTAAATTAACCAAATTTAAAAAGAATTCTATTATATAGCATATAATTAACCTAGTTATGCAATTGTTTCCGCTTTAGCATCGCAGTATTAAAAATATAGCTAACCAACTGCTAAAACTTTGCAAAAAACGTTTTATAAAAAAAAATTAAACATTAAACTTTATACAATAAACATTAAAGCTTTAAACCCGTTTTAACTAACAAATTAATTATTAGCAAGTTTTAAACAAAAATTTAATTAAATACTGTATTTAATTTATTTTTATACAAAAAATAATAAACAATAATAAAATTTAAAAAAAATATATATATATAACTTTAATAAAACTAAGTTTATAATAAATAAAATTATATTTAATTTTATTATAACTATGTTTAAACGTATATAAAAATTATAATTTGTTTAATTAAGCAATTTAAACTAATTTATTATTATTTAAACTATTTTATTATACGGCTATATTATTTTACTTTATATTATTTTAGCAAAACAAAACTATTTATTATTTTAATATAAAAACGCTAAATTATTAAACAATTGAAAAGTTAATATAATAAAAAACGGCTAAACAACTAATAAACAAGGCTTAAATTAAATTAAATATTTTAATTAATATATAAAGTTTTATATAAAAAAATATTACCGCTTTTTTATTTTTAATAGCTATAAAAGCTATTATTTGTACAAATTTAAGTTGTATTGCAAAAAAAACAACATTATTACTTTTTGCATGCTTTTTTATTTTTTTTATAGTTTTTAGCTTTTTAATATTAATTGTTTTAGTTTTTTAAAACGGTTATATAGCAAACAAATCGAACATTTAATATAAGCGTATATTATATATATTAAAAAAAAAGATTTTTTAACCGCGTTTTTTTACGCGTTTAATAAATTAATAACGCTAAACAACGTATAAAAAAGATTTAAAAAAGCAAAATTATTATTATATAACTTAAAATATGTTATTAATTAGCTAAATTATTATTTAATTATGCTGCAAATTAAATTTTCATTTTTTTAATTGCTTAATTATTATATTATTTTAAATAACTTTATAAAAGCAAATTCTTTATTTTAATATATTAAACAAAAAATTGTATAGTATTTAAATAGCTTTTTTATAGTTATTACATGAAGGTTAAGCTAGATTACGCATAATATAACTAACGTTATATACTGTTTTATGTTATTAAAAAAAAAAGTTATAACTTTTTAAAAAGCGAATTATTAGTTAAGCTGCCGCTGTTATACAAAAAGAACTTAATTATAAAATAAAAAATCTTTTATTATAAAAAAAGCAAAAAATTTATAAGCTGCAAAAAACATTGCTAAACAAATAAATTATAAAAATTGTTAAAATAGTTGTTATATAAAAAAAAAAAAAACTTGCGCTAAACGCTATAAAGTTTATAGTAAACCCGGTTATAATGCGCAAACTTATTAAAACAATATAAAAATGTTTAATAAATTAAAATCTAAATAGCTAATATTAATTATACAAATAGTTATTAAGTTATTTTTAAATGTATATATAAAGCATACAAAAAGTGATTTAGTTAATTGAATAATCTAGTTAATTAGAAAATATGTTATAATTAATTAAAAAATTTAATATAATTATTAATTTAATAAACAGTTTAATATGTTTTAAATATATATAAATTAAACTATATTATTATATAACTAAAAAAGCTATTTTAAATGTATAAAAAATAAAGCTAAATAATAAGCACTTTTAATTTTTATATAACTTTTATATAACAAATTAATTAGCTGTTTTTAACTTTTAAAAAAAAATAAAACTATTTTTTAACTGTTAAGTTATATAAAAATAGTATAATTAATATATTTAACACTTTATTTAAAAAATTAAACGTTATAAAAATTAATAACTTTATTATATAAAACGTATTTTAGTTTATAAAATATAATTTAGTTAAATATAATAATATTTATATTTTTAAGTTTTATTTTATATAATTATTAACTATTTAGCAAATAAGCTAGCAATTATTTTTTACATTAAGCTTTTTTTTAATACGCAATTTTAATATATTAAACAAACTTTAAAATATTATATAAGCGTATATATAATTAAAAAATAAGCTAACTAAAAAAAATTTTATATAATTATTAACAAAACTAAAATTAAAATATTTTTATAAAACAATGTTATAAATTATATAACTTTTATATAAATTAGCAAAATTAAAGCTATATTAGTTTAAAACTTATTATTAATACTATTATAAAAAACTAAAAATAACTGTTTTTATATATAACTTATGTTTTTTAGTTACAACAAAGTTATTATATAACTTTAATATTATTAGTTTTTAAACAAATAATATGTTTAGCTTTATAACGCTTAATTTTTTAACTAAAAAAAAATATAAGCTGTTAAATAAGCTTTGTATAATATTGTATATTAAACATACGCATAAAATAAAATACAATTTATTATATTATATTTATTTATATTTTTAAAAAAAAAAAAAAAGCTTTATATAAATCAAAGTTTTTATTTTAAGTAAAAACTTTTGCTAGCGTATAAGCTAAAACAATAAAAAGAATTAAGTGCGCACGTGTTAATAATTTTGTACATAACAATAATTTTGTATATGTTTATATATACGGTTGTAACTAATATTAGTTATTTTAACATTAGCTTTTTTTTTTAAAGTTGCAACTTATTGTTGTATAAAATAAAATAAAAAAGTAAACTGTTAAACAGCTGTATATATATAGTTTATATAATATTAAAACAACTACTTAATTTTAATTAGGTTTTAAAAAAAGTAGTTAAATAACTATTTTTGCGTACAAAATTAAATTAATAGTTTATTTTTTTAATTAAATTGTAAAAAGCATATTGTAAAGCTGTTGTTTTAATTATATAGTTAGTTTAATTAGTTAAAAATATAAATAATTAATTATAAAGCTGTTAGCTTAGTTTAAGCTGGTTAAAAGTTTGCTTTTGTATGCTAGCAAGGTTTGCAATTTTGCTAGTTTGTACGATTTTATTAGCTGTTGTACGCATAGTAAAAGTTATATTTTAATTAAAGTGTGTTTTTAACTATATAAGTAGGTTAATTATACAAAAAAAGCTAATTATGCAAAAAAAAGTTTAAATATAAATACTGTTAAAATTTTTAGCTATTTTTTGTTTTTTTTATACTTTTATTTTTTTTTTATACGTTTTGTTTGCTTTTGTTTATATATATAACGTAATTAATAAGCAAGTATTACAAACAAGTAAGCGCTACATTAAATTAAACTAATATAATTATTATTATAATAATTTAATTATAACGCTTAAAATTAATTTTATTTATTTAGAACTATTTTTTTTAAACGTATTTATATTAATTTTATAAGTATGTGCATTATAACCGGTATTATTATATTGTTTATAACGCTGTTGTTTTGTTTAAGCATTTTTAATAACAATATAATTTTTGTTTGTTTTTTTTAATTTAGCTTTTATACTTTTTTATAAAATAAATAACTTTTTTTAATAAACATATATTTTTTTAATTTTATAATGTTTATTTAAAATATAATTAGCTTTATAAAAGTTTTAAACTTTTGTTTAAAATAATATAGCTTAATATATTAATTTTTTAGCTTTTTTTATAAGCTAATTAATTAAATAATAAATTAAAAACAATAAGCTATTTTAATAATAAAAAATTTAATTTTTAATATATTTAGTTTATAATATTATTTTAATTAAGTTATTAAATGTTTTTAAAATTTATAACATAAATAGTTTAAAAACTAATTTAAAAAATATTAAAGTTTACAATTTAATATTTAACTTTAAAAATATAAAATTTAAATTAAAAAACATGAAGCTAATTTTTTAAAAGCTGCTTTAAATATTTTTAAAAGTAAAAACTTTTAAAAAAGCAGCATAAAAAGCAAAAAAAAAGTTAACTTTAATAATATAAATAATATATTTATGTACTATATTTTTAATTTGCTAACTATATGTTTGCTTTAATAAACTAAAACAATTAATATTAAAAAGCTAAAAAAAATAAAATAAATAAAAAAGCATATATAAAATAATAATTTTATTATTTTTATAATAAAGCTTAAATTTAGTTAAATAATAGCTTTTATAGCTATTAAAAATAAAAAAATAAAAAGTTTTAATTAAACAGCTTTTAATATATTTATTAAAATACTAAATTTATTTAAAACTTTGTTTATTTATTATTTAACTATTGTTGCTAATAATAATATATTAATTTTTTAATAATTAACTGTTTTTATATTAAAATAATAAATAGCAAAACTGTTTACTTTTAAAAATTAACGCTTTAAATTATTATAACTTATTTTTAATTATTTTGCTAAACTATTTTAAGCTTTTTACGCTTTTTAACGTTTATAATTATTATTACTGTTAAAATAACGCTTATTATAAAGCTTGTTTTATTAAAATTATAAATATTTGCTTTATTAATATTATATTTAGCAATTATATTTTGTACAAACTAAAACTATGCGTTTAATGCGCTTAAATTTTTGTATTAAACTTTTTAATAATTATATTTGCAATTAAAACGCGTTTAAAGCTTTAGTTATTGTTTGTTAATAAATAGCACGTTATAGTTACAAAATAATCGATTAGCTATATTTTTTATACTATTTAATTTAAAAAAAAAAAAATATGCATTTAAATTTAATATATATTAAACTATTATATATTTTTTTTAAATTTATAAGTTTATATAAATTTAATATAATATTGAATTATAAAAGCTAACTACGTTGCTGCTAACAAAAAGTATTATAATTGATTTTATAAATAGTAATAACAGCTTTAACACTTAAAGTTAGGTTTAAATTTATAGCTTAACTAGTTAAAATTATTTAATTTTTATTGCTTTTATATAATATTATATTGTTGTAAAAAAAACATAAGTTTAAAATAAAAATTATGCTAGTTAAGTTTAATATAACGTTTGTTTGTTTATAATGCTTGCTTATTAATTACGTTATATATATATATATATATACATTTATATAATAAATACTACTTATATGTTTAATAATAATAGTTATACGCTTATAATTATTAGTTAAAAGTTTAGCTTTAATGTTATACTGTTTTTAACAAATAATTTTAATAATTATTAGTTTTTATATTTGTTTTACGTTAATATATATATATATATTTTTTTTTGTTATACGTTTATTATATAATGTTGCTAATAGTTTTAGCTTTTTATATATAAGCTAAAAAAGCTTAAGTCGTTATAATACTTTTAATTAATATTTAAATTTAAGTTTTAGTTTATAAGCTGCTAAATTTGTTTATTGCACGTATTATTTGCTATAAAAGTTATTTTTAAGCTGTTTTTATTTAGTTGTACAATATTATTGTTGCTTTATATAAACAAAATACTTATGCTAATTATAATAGTTTTCTGTTTTATAAATGTTGTTAAGTTATAAAGTTTTAAAATAATGCTTGTGCAACGTGCGTTTAAAAATTGTATAACGCTTATTACAGTTATTATATTTAAAAAAAAGTTAAAGTTAAAATGTTTATAAAAAAATAGTTGTATAATAAAAAAAATAAAAATAAGTAAAGTTTGCGTTATTTTTTGTTTTTTAAAGTTAATATACTTTTATACGTTGCTTTTACTATTACATACTTTTTTTTTGTAATTGTTATAATTATATATAATTATTTAAGTTTTGTTTACGTATGTTTTTATTTATATTAATAGCTTATTTGTTAATACAAAAGTTTTTAATGCTTGGTTTAGCGTTTTTTTTATAAACATGTTAATAGAATTATTTTTGCTATTAATTTATTATACTTTAAAAATTTCTTTTTTTTTATACAACTTTTTAAATAATATAATATTTATTATTAAGCCTTTTTTTTACGTTATATTTAGCTTTATTAAACAGTTATATAATAACTTTAAATTAAAACATAAAACTATTAAAATAAAAAGTAAACTTAGCGTAATTATAATTATTAAAAGTGTTGTATAAAAAGTAATAGCGCTATTAAAACTGTTAATTATGCTGTATAACTTATTAATAAATATATTTTTAGTTATTTTTTTGTACTTATTAAAATTTTAATATATAATATTTTTTTTAATTTTAAAACTTAAGTTTGCTTTTATATAGTTTTTAGTATTTAATATAATAAAAAATTTAAGTTATAAAGTTATATTAACATTGTTAATAAAAAATTTGTTTATAAAAATAAATAGTTTTATATAATACAAATTTAATAATATAAAAGTTAAGCTGTAGTTTAAATTATTTATTTGTTATTTAACTTTTTTGTTTAAGTTTATAATGTTGTTTAGCTTAAAATTTATTATTTAAGCTAAAGTAACAAAATTATACGCCTTTTTTAGCTAGCAAATGCTGCTAATATATATGTTTTTTATATAAAAGTTAACTAAGTTTAATTAGTTTGCTTAGCTTTTTTATATTAAAATAATATTGTTTTTAAACAATAAAGTAATTTATTTATTATTAAACTTTATAAAATAGTTTAGCTGAAATAGTTTTTTTAGTTTTATATAAAACTTAGCTTACTGCAGCTTATATTTTTTTTAACTAAAAAATTAAACGTTATAAAGCTAAATATATTATTTATTTAAAAATTAATAATGCTAAAGTTATGCAATAGCTTTATTATAATTAAAAAACATAAGTTGTATATAAAAATAATTATTTTTAGTTTTTTATAATAGTATTAATAATAAGTTTTAAACTAATATAGCTTTAATTTTGCTAGTTTATATAAAAGTTGTACAATTTATAAAATTGTTTTATTAAAATATTTCGATTTTAGTTTTGTTAATAATTATACAAAGATTTTTTAACTAGCTTATATAATGTTTTAAAGTTTGTTTAATATATTAAAGTTGCATATTAAAAAAAAGCTTAATATAAAAAGTAATTACTAGCTTATTTATTAAATAGTTAGCAATTATATAAAAACTGTTTTTTTTTATTATTGTTATAGTTTTATATAACAAGCTTTAACTTTTTGTATAGCTTAGTTATTTTTTTTTTAATTTTTTATATAAAGTAAAACTTAAAAATATAAATATTATTATATTTAGTTAAATTATATTTTATAACCTAAAATATGTTTTATATAATAAAGTTATTAATTTTTATAACGTTTAATTTTTTAAATAAAACGTTAAATATGTTAATTATGTTGTTTTTATATAATTTAATAGCTAAAAAATAGTTTTGTTTTTTTTTAAAAGTTAAAAATAGCTAGTTAACTTATTATACAAAAGTTATATAAAAATTATTTGTTTTTTAAAGTTGTTTTTATTTTTTTTATACAGCTAAAAATTAAAAATGCTTATTGTTTAACTTTATTTTTTATATATTTAAAATAGCTTTTTTAATTATATAATAATATAGTTTAACTTATATATATTTAAAATATATTAAGTTGTTTATTAAATTAATAATTATATTAAATCTTTTAATTAATTATATTTTATACAAACTATTTTAACTTTTTTTTTTACGTTATATTAAAACTTTGTTTTATAAAAAAAAAATAATATGTTATATAAAATAAGCTTATTACGCTAGTTAATTGTATAGTTAATTTTAACTTTTGCTTTTTTTTTACGTAATATTTTTATTGCTTTTTTAATAGCTTTTACTTTTTATATAATATTAAGCAAAAAAAACAAATTTTAATTAATTTTAACATAAGCTTTAAAAATAAAAAAAGTTAATATAATGCTATTTAATTTAGCAATATTGTTTAAAGCTTTAACTATTATTTATAAAATTTTTTTTTTTTTTTTATATAATAACTAAGTTGTGTTTTTAAAATATTATATATATAATAAAATAGTTTATATGCTTTTTTAATTTTGCTAATTATTTAATATATTTTAATAAATATTATACAGCATTAAATGCTTATAATTTTTATTTAATTTTAAAACTTTTTAAATAAAAAATTTATATTTAAATTATATATAATATAGTTAAAAAGTTTTTAATATACGTTAATTTAGCATTTATATAACGCTTTTTAAACGTTTTACGTAAATATAAATTTTAAAAATATTGCTGCTTAAAACAATATAATTATATTAATTATATAAAAAACTTGTTTGTTATTTATTTATACAGCATTTATTATAACTTTGTAATTAAAATTATAGTTATTTTTAATTAAAAATTTAAAATGTTTAAATGTTTAGTTATATAATTAATAATAATAGCAAAATTTTTAAATTTTTTTAAAATAAAATAGTTAATATTATATTTTGCGCAATTAAACATATTATATAATTTTTTTATATAAAAATGCTTAAAACAACAGTAAAGCTGTTTAAAATATAATATGTTATTATATTAAAAAAAATTTTTATTTATATAATATTAATAGCGTTTATAATATTATTAGCGCTAAATTTAATATATATATTTTTTAGCGTTTAGCTTACTTTTATATAAAAATAAATTTTAAAATAAGCTTTTAGTTATATTTTATAATTTATTTTAATATTTTATATAATACTAATTATTTAATATAAACTAGTTAAACAAAATATTTGTTTTATAGTTTTAAATGTTTTTATTAGTTATATAATAAAAAAAAGTATTATTTATTAAAAATTAAATAAATTAGCTACTAAATTTTTTATTGATGTTTTTATTACTTTTTTTTAACTTTAAAAATTTTTTAAGCATAAGTAAAGTATTATAAATTATTTTATACGAATTAAAATATTAGTTTTTTATACAAGCTTGTTTTTAAAATATATATTTAAATAACTAATAGCTTTTTTTGCTACATATAAAGCTTTTTATACAACTGTTTTAATTATACCTTTTGTTAATAAAATAGCTGTTATTGTTTTATTATATAAAATGCTTTAATAAATTATTTGCTATTATTTAAATATATGTTTTAAAGTTAAAAAAAAAGCTTTTACATATTAGTTCTTAAAATATAAATATTGTAGCTAATTTTAATATTTTTTAACATGCTTGTACAACTATTATACTTAATTAGATTTTTTTTAATAATTTACGTTAAGTACGCATTATGCTTTTATAAGCTTGTTAATTATAAAGTTTAATATTTTATGCAGTATTAAATTAAAATTCTTTTTTTTTATTTATATAAAAATAATCATTTATTGCACAATAAATTTTGTTTTAAGTTTTATTTAAGCTAATATAATAAATAAAAAAAAATTTTGCGCAACTTTTTAAAATAGTTAAAAATACTGCATAATATTAATTTTCTATAATTTTAAATTAGCAACAAGCATTTACAAATAAATATGTTTTGTTATATAATAAGTTGTATAGCTAACTTAAATAATTCCTTTTTTTTTTTAAGTTTTAAAAAATTGCGTACTTTTTAAATAAAATTATTTTGTTTTATACGTTTTTTATAAAAAGTAAGTTTATTAAAAAGCTATTTAATATAAGGTTTAATGTTGTATAAAAATATGTTTGTTGTTTTAAAGTTTGCTAAAAATAATAAACAACAAAATATTTATATATTAGCTAAAAGTTTAGTTCATGTTTTATTTTTGTTATACGTTTATATATTAGTTTAAAAATATTTTTAGTTTTTAATTGTTAATTATACATAATTTTAAACAAAGTAGTTTTTAAAAGTATAAAAGTATATATTTAAAGTTAAAGTTTTTTATAACGTTATATAAAATTGTTAACTTAGCGTAAAAAAAAATAATAATGCTTATATAACAGCTAACAAATTGTTTTAAATAACTAAAAGTTTTAGCTAATTTTTTATTAAATTATATTTGTTTTATACAATTTATATAAAGCTTTTAGTTTAATTTAACTTTTTTAATTTTAGTTGTACGCTTTTAACTTTAAATATTTAACATAGTTTTTTGCATAGCGTATAATAAGTTTAAAAAAAATAGTTTGTTATTTAGTTTTTAAAATTTTTTGTGTACGCTTTTTAAAACTTTTATTAAATATTTTTTAAGTATTAGTATTTAATAATTTAAAACGCTGTTTATATGTTTAGTAATTTTAAAGTTGTATAATTTAAATTAACGTTTTTTTTTTAATATTTAAAATTAAAATAGTTTTGTACGTTTTTAAAACTAAGCCCAAAGTTTTAGCAATTTTTTTGTACGTAAAATTAATTAAAGTTTGCAATATAACAAGTTTTGTTATATTGTACAAAATATTTAATACTATGTTTATAAATAAAACTAAATAAACAAGTTATTATTTTTGCTATTGTATAACAAATTGTTAAATACAATTATATATTATTTTTTTTGTTATAATATAAATGCATTTAGTTTTATTAAAAAAATAATATTTGTATAATAATAAAATTAATCTTTTTGTTTTTTTAACGTGCAAATATATTTATTTTAGTTAAAAAAGTAATACTTATACAACAAAAAAATTAAAATATAATATAAAAACCTAGTTAAGCTGTAAGTGCTTTCGTTTTTATTTTTGCTAATTTATAATGCTTTTGCAACTATTAATTAGTATTAAATAAGCTTTATATAATATTGTACGTTAAATATACGCATAAAATAAAATATAATTTATTATACTATATTTATTTATATTTTTTTTAAAAAAAAAAAAAGCTTTGTATAAAGCAAAGTTTTTACTTTAAGTAAAAACTTTTGCTAACGTATAAGCTAAAACAATAAAAGGAATTAAGTGCGCACGTATTAATAATTTTATACATAATAATAACTTTGTATATGCTTATATATACAGTTGCAACTAACACTAGTTATTTCAACATAAGCTATAATAAATTAAGTTTTATATAAAACTAAAAAAAATATTTTAATTAAACTATTTTATAAAGTTTAATAGCAAACAAATTATTTTAATATAAAAAAGCTAAACAAATTAATTAAACTTAGTTAATTTTTATATAAAGAATTTTATATAGTAATATATTTTGCAATATATAAAAAACGTATATATTAATAATATTTGCTAACTAAAAACAGTATATAATTTTATTATTAACGTGTTTTATTATTAAGTAACAAATATTATTAAGTAACAAAAGTTTTAAGCATTATTTAAGTTACAACATAAAAAAAATAACTATAACGCAATTAAATTATTTTAAATTAATCAAAATCTTTTTTATTAAACGTATTTATATTTACTATATAAGTGCGCGCATTATAACTGGTGTTGCCGCATATGCTACAATAACGCGCGCGTATAAATGCTTTTACTTAACAATTACTACTTTTACCGTTTTTTTAATTTATTTAACTACTACTTTTTTTAAAAACTTAAAAATTTATTTTTTTAAATTAAATAAATATTTTTCTAGTTTATAATTATTTATTTTTTGTTTTTTAACGTTTATTAAAAATATAGTTAGCTTTTTAAAGCTTAGCTACTTTATTTAATATTAACGTTTATTTATATAATAAATAATATATAGCTTTTAATAATAAGTTTATAGCGTTAATAATTTTGTTTAGCAAGCTATTTTAATGCTTAAAAATTCAGTTTTTTAAATAAACAAATTACAAAATAACTTTTTTAATAATAATAAAAGTTTTTAAAACTTAAACAGTAAAAAATAACTTAAGCTTTAATAACAGTATAAAAAAAATTAGCACAACTTTAAGCTTTAAAATAACAACTTTTAAATTAAATAAAACAAAGCTAATAGCTTTAAATTTAAATATAATATTTATAAGCATTATTATTTAAATATAAGCTTTAAAAAACGTAAATAAAAAGTTTTTTTTTAAAATATGCGTTATACCCGTTTATATAATATTGCTAATTTTAATATTATACGCCTTTTTTAATAAGCTAAAACATATTACGTTTAAAAGCTAAAGTTTATAAAAAAAATGCGCAAACATTATTTTAATAAAAATATTATTTTTTTAGCAATAGTTTTTAAATTTTTTTAAATAATAGCTTTTATAATTATTAAAAATAAAAAAACGTTTTATATTTGTTAAACGCAGTTAAATATACTTATTAAAATATTTAATTTATTTTAAACTAAAATTATTATTAATTTAGCTGTTATATAAAACTGTAATTTGCTATTTAAGTAATAAAAAGCTATTGCAATATTAAAAAGCAAAATAAGTTTTTTTTTTTAAAATAATAAAAAGCAGCACTAACTAACCTTATAAATTAATTAAACAAACAGCTATAAACTAATTCTAATTATTTTGCTAAGCTTGCTTAAGCTTATTTTGCTTTTTAATATTTATTATAACTATATTAGTTATAATTATGCTTATTATAAACTTTGTTTTATTAAAATTATATATATTTTTTTTTGCAATATTTTTATGCTTAATAGTTTTTTTTATACGTTTGTAATACGCGTTATATTTAGCAAAATCTTTGCAAAAAACTTAGCTATAATCGATTTAACAGTTTAAACGCGTTTAAAAAGCTAATATACAGTTTATAAAGCGCGTTATCTAATATTTTCTAACTAGTTAACTACTTTGTTTAACTAATAATTAGTTAGCTATATTTTAAATATAACACACTTAAAAAAAAAACGCTTTTAAATTTAAATAAATTATAAACTATATAATTGTTTGCTTTTTAAAGTCAGTTAATTTTAACTTTATATTTTTGCTGCTACACCAAAGCATAACACTAGCAATTTTGCAGCAAAAAGTTTTATTAAAAACGCTATACATTTTTGCAAGCTTATAAATAAAAATATAAAAGTTGCGTTTAAAAACGCAAATAACAATTAATAACTTAATTTTTTTTAACGCATACTTTATTATTATAAATAAAAAAAATAAAGTTTAAATAATAAAAAATTAAAAAATTTAAAACTTTTATTACTTAATAATATTTGTTACTTAATAATAAAACACGTTATTGTTTAAATAATAAATTTTAAGCTAAATAATATTATAAACTTAAACAAAAAAATTAAATAGCAAATAAATAACTTAAACTATAGTTTAACTTTTATATTATTAAATTTGTATTAACGTATCCCACAAGCTAGTTTTGCACACAAGCAAGTTTCGCACTTCGGCTTGGCGTACCCTGTAAGCTAATTTATATGCAAGGGTACTTACTCCCCTTTATTATAACTTTGCGAAAAAAGGTCGTACAATAAAATAATTAGTACTATTAGATTTGTAATGAAATAACGAATCTAAGAGTATTTTCTTTTATTTTCTAGCTATTTTAT
>MU377377.1:0-22143 GCA_022495195.1 Xylaria digitata
GTAAGTACTTTTGCATAGAAAATTGGCTTACAGGGTACTTCAAAAAAAGTGCGAAACTTGCTTGTGTGCGAAACTAGCTTGTGTTATGGGTTATACAACTTATAATAATAAAATTTAAAATTATTAAAAAAAATATTTATAATTTTAATAAAACTAGTTTTATAATAAACAAAATATTGTTTAAAATAGTTATTATAACTTTTAATTAGTACAAATAATTAAAAGCTATATATTAAAGTAATTAAAAATAGTTATTTATTATTTAAAGTGTTAAATTGTATAGTTATATAGTTTTGTTATATATTATTTTAACAAAAAAAAATTATTTTTTATTATAGTATAAAAACAGCAAATTATTGTTTAATTAAGTTATTATAATAACAAAAAACAGCTAAATAATAAATAAACAAAGTTTTAATTAAATTTAATATTTTAATAAACATATTGCGCGTTATATAAAAAGTATTTACTGCTTACTAATTTTTATTAATTATAAAAGCTATTATTTTATTAAATTTAAGTTATATGCTAAAAATTATAATATTATTATTTTTTATATGCTTTTTTATTTGTTATATTATTTTTAGCTTTTTAATATTAATTATTTTAGCTTATTAAAACGTATGTATATAAAAAAAATTAATAAATTAATATAAATATATATTACGCATATTAAAAAAAAAGATTTTTTTATAGCATTTTATTAAGCGTATAAAGTATTTATAATTAAATTAAACATTTAAAAAGGTTTTTAAAGCACTAAATTAATTTTATATAATTTAAATTATATAATTTTATAGTTTAAAACAAAATTATTAACTAAAACATTGCTTAAATTATTGTTATTAGCTAAAAAATATTTATTTTTTTAAAAATTATAAACTTTATATAATATTAAAAATATATAATTTTAAACTAACTATATTAAAAAAAAAGTTATATAATATTAAAATAGCTTGCTAAAAATTATTTTAAAAATTATTAACTAAGTTATAAAAAATATAATATTATTTATATATAAAGTTTAATTATTAAAAAAAAAAAACGTAGCATTTTAAACAGCAAACTATAAATTTAGCTAACGTTGCTATATAAAAAATAAACATATTTAAAATAAAAAGTTATTTATTATATAATAAAAACAAGATTTTAAAATTAAACAAGCTGTTAAAGCATAAATTTCAAATAAAATATGTACAAATAGTTGTTATACAAAAGCTAGTGTAGCGTGCATACAAAAGTATAAAATATATAGCAAGCTTAAGCATAATACGCAAACTTATTAAAATGCTATAAAAACATTTAGCAATAATATATTTAATTAAATTTAATTAATTTAATGTGCTATAGTTGAATTATTTAACTTATATATATAAAAGTGCAAAAAAGTGTTTTAATAGCTTGTATTATATGTTAATTTTAAATTAAAAAAGTTATTTTTAATATAATAGTTAAAATTAAACTATTAATTAAAAAAAATAATATAATAAAAAGTTTAATAAAAAAAGTTAAAATTGTTAAAGTTTTTAAAACTTTTTTTTTTTTTTTATAATTATTTTATATGCTTTTTTAAAACATAATTTATATAAATTTAATATAAACTGCTTTTTTTGCTTTAATTGTTTTTTTAGTTTATTAAGTTTAATAATTAACTAAATATTTTATTATTAAAATAGTTAAATAAAAACTTTTTTTAATCTTATTATATTAATATTAAAAAAAATTTAAAAGCTTTTAACTTTTATTGTTATTTAAAAATATTTTATTATTATTTTATAAATAACTTGTATATAAAAGTTTTTTAAAATTAAATATAATATAATATATATTTTATATAAAACATATTTAAATAAATTATAGTAATATAAACAAGCAAAATTAAAAAAAACACACTTTAATTAATAGTTTAGTTAATAATGCACCTAAATTATAACACCACTTTTAAAACCTATATAAAGATTATTATTTAATTATTTAATAACTTTACAAATATTATAGCTATTAAAATGTAGTTTAAATTTTAAACTAACAATTAAATAAAGAATTTAATTTTTTTTTTTAATTTTTTAGCTATTTTATTTATAGTTATATTAAAAACCACGCTAAAATTTTAGCGTAGTTTTTTGTAAAGCTTTAAATAAAATAGCTTAAAAATTTGGAAAAATATTTTTAAATTCTTTATTTAGTTATTAGTTTAAAATTTTAAATTACATTTTAATAGCTATAATATTTATAAAATTATTAAATAATTAAATAACAATTTTTATATGGGTTTTAAAAATAGCCTATTTAATTAAATAGCTAAATTAAGTGGGAAATACATTATATTTTTAATATTATTTAATTAAAAAAAACATTTATAAAACTAAATTAATAATAACGCATTTTACAAGCTAGTTTTATATATAAACAAGTTTTGCATTTTTTTAGCATATTTTATAAGTTAATTTATATATAAAAATATTTGTTTTATTTTATTTTATTTTATTTTATTATAACTTTGCAAAAAAAATTATATAAAAATAAAGTTAATATTATTAAATTTATAATAAAATAATAAATTTAATAATTTTTTTTATTTTTTTTATTTAAGTATATAATTTTAAAAAACAAATTTGCAAAAATTATTTTAACATAGTTTTTAATAGCGCTTTAAATAAAATAATTAAAAAATAAAAATAAAAATTTTTAAATTTTTTATTTAATTATAAATTTAATAATACTAACTTTATTTTTATATAACCTTTTTTTGCAAAGTTATAATAAAGTAAAATAAATATTTTTACATATAAATTAGTTTACAAAGGACGTTAAAAAAAATATAAAACTTGCTTATATATAAAACTAGCTTATAAAATACGTTATATTATATAATAATATTTTTTTTAAATTTAAATAAATTTTATATAAAAAAAACATATTTTATTATAACTTAATGTTAAGCTATTAGTAATAAAAAATTATATAAAAAAACATTATAAAATTTTATAATTAATTAAACAAATAATTTTAAATTGCGCTTAATAACATATAACGCATCTTACAAGCTAGTTTTACACACAAGCAAGTTTCGCACTTTGGCTTGGCATACCTTGTAAGCCAATTTATATGCAAGGGTACTTGCTTTACTTTATTATAACTTTGCAAAAAAAAGTTGTACAATAAAATAATTGGTACTATTAGATTTGTAATAAAATAACAAATCTAATAGTATTTTATTTTATTTTCTTACTATTTTATTTAAAGTGTTATTAAAAACTACGCTAAAATAATCTTTGCAAATTTGTTTTTTAAAACTATACGCCCAAATAAAATAGCTACAAAATAAAAAAAAATACTTTTAGATTCGCTATTTTATTACGAATTTAATAGTACTAATTATTTTATTGTACAACCTTTTTTTCGCAAAGTTATAATAAAGTGGAGTAAGTACTCCTACATATAAATTAGCTTACAGGGTACGTTAAGCTAAAGTGCAAAACTTGCTTATGTGCAAACCTAGTGTTAAATATAAGCAACAGCATGCAATTGGGTTAAATGTGTTGTATTTATTAATATAATATAGGTTTTATGTAGTAGTAACTGCGTTTATAAACAGAATTATATAAAGGCTTTTGTTATTTTAACATGGGTTTGTTATTAAATACTCTTTTAGTTAATATATTAAATAAGATTATATTTTTTATATTTAACACATTTTTTTAAAAGGTATTTTTTAAAAGATAAGTCTTATAACTAAAAGCTTATAGCAATAACTTTTTGCAACTTTATAAAACTAAAATACTTTTTTTAATTAATTAGTTATTTATATATTAAACTTTTTTTTTTTAATAAGTTTTTTAACATTTTTTATAGTTTTTGCTGTTTTTAAATGTTTTATTTTTTTTTTAAAAAAGGCTTTAGTTAAGCTATTAGCAATTATGTTATTTGTAAAAATATATTTAACTTTAAAAGTTTTATTAATCACTTTTTAACATAGCTAATAATTATAAATATTAATATAGCGTAGCTTTATATATAGCGTAGCAATATCTTTAGTTATTAAACTAATAGTTTGCTAATTATTATATTAAATTTAAATCTGCTTGTTATTTAAAATAACTTTTAGTTTTTTAATTAATTAGCTAATAAATATAGATTTTTTAGCTGCTTAAGCTAACGTAAATAATTTAGCTTTAATAGTTAATATAATTATAATATTTTGTTTATTAGCTTTTTATTTAATAACACTTTAAAAAAGCTTTATTATATAAGCTTATAAATTTTTACAGTTAATAATATTATTTGCAAACAAAAAATTGCTAATAACTATAAAATTATTTTTATTTCTAAATTAGAAAGCATAATATTAAATAGTTTTAAAATAATCGAATAAGCAATTAGCAAAGCTATAATAATTTAACTTAAAATTTAAGTTAAAACAAAATAGCTATAAAGCTTTAAAAGCAATATTTAACTAAATAATTATTGCTTTATATATAATCAAGCATTTTTGTTTTTAAGCTTAACAATTTTTTTAATATATAAAAATTAAAATAGCTAAATTAAGCTTTTATTACGGTTTTTAATTACTTTTATATTAAAAATTTAAAAAAAGTTGTTTTTACTAATTATTTAGTAATAACGCTTTAGTTTAAAAATAATATATTAAACAATTATTTTTTTATGCTTTTTATAAGCTAAAACTATATTATTTATATAAATAAAAATTAAAACATTTTGTTTAAAATAATAATATAGCTTATAAAAAACAGCTTTATAGTTTATAAATTTTAAAAATTAAATAAGCTTGCGCTGTTATAACAACAAAAATTTTTTTAAATTATATAACGCTTAAAATAATTAAAATAAAGTTTATAGTTTATAATACTTTAAAAGCATATATATATAGATTTTTTTGTTAAGTTTAGCGTTTATAAATATGTTTATTACATTGTATTATTTTAATTTAAAATTAAATTTAGCTGCAATAGCTATTAAAGTTTAAAAAAATTATTTTATTAAAGTTAATACGTAAATATTTTTTTTTTATTAATAAGCTTAGCTTTATATTTTTAATAATAACTATATTTATTAAACTTATAAACATATACTTATATATAGTTTAAAATTAGCTTTTTATAAATAATATATATATCAACTTTTTTTTATATATTTATATTTTTATAGCTTTAAAAATATAACTTTTTAGCTTCTTTAAAATGTTTTTTTATAAAATAAATATTTAAAGCTTTATGCTATTTTAAAAATAATAAAAAGTTTTAATAATAAATTTTAAACTTAGCTTAAAAAAGCTAAAGCATTTTGTAAACTAGATTTTAAAACGTTTAATGCTAAAAAAGCTAACGTATTTTGTAAGCTAGATTTAGGTATGTTTAACGCTAAAAAAGCTATAGTATTTTATAAGCTAGATTTAAAAGCTTAAAGATTTTTTTGCAAAGTATTCTTTAGTAATACAAAAAATACAAGCTTTTTGTTTTAACAAAATTTTAGTTTGCTATTAAAGTAGCTTAAAATTTTTTTTAAAAATTTAGCTTTATTAGCTTTGTTTATTAATATACTATACTATAATTTTGCAGTTGTTAAACGTTTTATATTAAACATAGCTTTTTAACAACTTTTATATATTATAATTTTAAAAAAAGTTATATAATAACTTTTTTTAAACTTTGAAATTAAATTAAACAATTTAATAATTTTATTAAAATTTTTTTTTTAGCTAGCTTTTTTAATTATAACGCTAAAAAAAGCATAATAATTAAAAAATTTAAAAAAAGTAAAATATAAAGCAAAAATTGTTTTAGTATATAAATAATTAGTTTTTATAAGTAAATCTAGTTTTAAATTCTTATTTTTATTAATATTGTTTTTAGCTTTTACTTTTTTAGCTAAATTAATTAATATATATATTTTTTAATTTTTATAAAAATTAATAAAAAGTTATTAAATAGTTTTTAAATAAATTTAATAAATAATTTTAGTAATTAAAGTTTTAAACTTTTTATTAATAGTTTTTAAAAAATTGTTTTTTAAAAAAATAAAGTTTTTATTAAATATAACGTTTTTAATTATAATAATTTTGTTAGTTTTTAATAGCTAAATTTAATAAATAATAAATAATTAATATTTAAAAAAAATAGCTAATTTAAGCTTTTAAATCAAGTTTTTTTTATTTATTTGTTTTTTGTTATACGTTTAATATTATTGTAATAGCTTTGCATTTATAAACCTTAAAGTAAAATAATATAAATATTTTGTTTTTTTTTACAATACTGTTTTATATTTAAAAATAGTCGTAAAACTTTTTATATAAAGTTTTTTAATTATATAAATAAAGAATAGTTTTAACAATTTTTATTTATAAATTTTGCTTTATTTTTAATAACATTTTCTAATTTTTTAGCGCTTTTATTAAGTGCTTAAATATTAAAAAAAAACATTTTAAAAGTAATTTTTTTAATAGTTTAAAAATGTTAAACAAGTTTTAACGTATTATTTATATTTGTAATTATTTTGTTATTGCATTTAATAATTAATACTTTAGTTTTATAATAATTTTTTAAATGCTTAATTAAATAACTAAATATAACGCATCTCCCACTTGACCGGATCACCTAATTAACCGGATCACCTTAAATCCCCATATAAAATCCACATATAAAAACCTTAATAACTTTGCCAATATTATAGCTATTAACATGCAATTTGAAAATTTAGACTATCAACTTAAAAGGCTACCTAACTATATTTTTTATAATTTTACTACTATTTTTTTTCCTAGTTAAATAAAAACCGCGCTAAAATTTTAGCGTGGTTTTTAGTGCAGCTATAAATAAAATAGTAGTAAAATTATAAAAAATATAGTTAGGTAGCCTTTTAAGTTGATAGTCTAAATTTTCAAATTGCATGTTAATAGCTATAATATTGGCAAAGTTATTAAGGTTTTTATATGTGGATTTTATATGGGGATTTAAGGTGATCCGGTTAATTAGGTGATCCGGTCAAGTGGGAGATGCGTTAATTTTAATTAATAAATATATTTAATTATATAAATAATAATTAAAAATAAATCTGAAAAAGCGGTTTGTTATAAGCATTATATACTATTTTGCACTTTTGTTTTTTTTAAAATTTTTAAAGTTGTAAAAATTAATAGCTAAGCATGTTTTAGCTGTTGTTAGCTTTTTTTTAAATAATTTGTTAATTTAGCGCTTAATTTTAAACATATTATATATGTTATATTAAGCGGTTTTAATTTTATTATTATTATTAAAAGCTTAGCACATTTTTATTTTTTAAAATAAAGCTATTAAATATTATAATGCTTTAAGTTTTAAATGTTTTATTTTAAAATGTTATTAAAATAACGTATCTCCTACTTGGATTGGCCACCCCGAAATACATACAAAAAACGTCCGTGCGCTTTTAAATAACTCTACCAATATAAGTCCTATATACTAATAATTAATATATTTGGATTCCTTACTTTATAAGAAATTCAATAGTATTTTTGTTTATTTTATAGCTATTTTATTTGTTAATATATTTAAAGTTTTTAAAAATACAAGGATTATTTTAACGTGGTTTTTTATACAGCTATAAATAAAATAGCTATAAAATAAATAAAAATATTATTGAATTCCTTATACAATAAAGAATTTAAATATACTAATTATTAGTTTATAGGACTTATATTGGTAGAGTTATTTAAAAGCGCACGGACGTTTTTTATATGTATTTCGGGGTGGCTAATCCAATAGGGTGGCCAAAATCAAGTGGGAGATGCGTTAAGTTCTTTTGCAAAAGTAGTTTTTTTATATATAAGTTAAACTTGTTGCGCTTTATATAAAAAGCAGTTTTTTTAAATAATAATAAAAAATTTTTATTATAAACTAATTAAATTAGTTTTATAAATAACAAAATATTAAGCTATTTTATTAATACTTTAATTTATTAAATATATATAAAAATATTAAGTTAATAGTTATATTTAAGCAATAAGCTATGTTATAAAATTAATAAACTTTTAATTTTTTTGGTTTTTAAACTTAAATATTAACTTTTTTAAAGCTTTTAATAAAAATAACTTTATTTTTTGCGTATATTATATTATAAAGATTAGCTTTTTTCAAATTTAAAAACTTGTTAATTTTGTTAAATATATATATAATTATTTTTAAATTAAAAATAGCTAAGTTTTTTAGTTTATAAGTTGTTTTTGTTTTATTGTTTGCTATAAAGGCTGTTTAAACAAGTTTTTTTAATAATTAGCTTATTTTAATTTTTAATTTATTTTGGTTTACTTTTTTTTTTTTAAATTTGTTTAATTTTTTTAATTAGCTTTAAGTTTAATTTTAAAAGCTTTTAAACTATATTTTAAACAGTTTAATTTAATATAAACTTTTTAAAAATATGTTTTAAAAAAGCGTACTAACATTTTTTTAACATATAAATTTAAATGCAAAGCTTATACTTTATATTATTTATATTTATATTTGTACAAAGTTTTTTGCTTGCAAAACTTAGCATTTATTTTTATAATATTTTTTTTTAAAAAGCATATGCTTTGCTTTTTTTTATTGTTTTAAGCTAACTATTTAAATTTTTAATTTTAATAAAATTGCTAATTTTTTTAGTATTATTATATATATAAAAGCTTTTTTTATATAGTTTTTTTTTAATTAACTTGCTTTAAACAAATAGTTAAATGCTTGCTTTATTTTTAAAGTTTGTTATAACCTTTATATAGTTTAAAATCTTTTTTTTAATTTTTAGCTTATTAATTTATTTAAACGTTATAACTTATTTTAAATAACTAGTTTTTAAAGCTTTTTTTAAATCTGTAGCAATATTATAAAACTTTGTAAAATTAATAGTTTTATGCTTTATTATAAAAGTTAGCTTTTTTTTTTTTTTTTTTGTTGCCTAAGTTTTTAAATCTTTTAATAATTTTTTAATACTGTTATTAATTCAAAATTTATAGTTTAACTGTGCTTAATATATAAAACTACTTTTAAAATATGTTTTAATAATATATAGCTTTTTATATTAAATATTTAATATGTTTATAAGTTTAAATAAAATGTTTTTATAGTTTTAAATATTATTTTAAGTATTTAGTTTTTTAATTAGTTAATTAATTTAATTAAATTTATATATTTGCATATTTAAACGTTATAATTGTTTAAATTTATATTATAAACGTTTTTTTTAATAGCTATTATTTTAGTTATATTTTATAAAAGTTTTAAGTTTATTGTTTTATAGTTTATAATTAAAAAAGATTTTGTAGTTAATGTTAACGTTATTATTGCTTTTAAATAGTTTTTAATTTTAAGCATAATTAATTGCTTTAGCTATAATATTTTTATTTTAAAAGTAAAAGTTGTTTGCGTTTTTAAGCACAATTTTAACCTTTTAATTAATTAGTTTTTATATATTAATCGCTTAATTAAGCTAGTAGCTATTTAATTAATAGTTTAATATAGCAATAAAACTTTTAATTATTAAATATAAGCAACATCACATAATTAGGTTAAATATGTTATATTTATTAATATAATATAAGTTTTATATAATAATAACTGCGTTTATAAGCAGAATTGTATAAAGGCTCCTATTATTTTAACATGGGTTTATTATTAAATAATATATAACACAAGCTATTAAAACATACAAGCTACCAAAACACTTTTTTACACTTTTATATATATAAATTAAATAATTCAACTATAACATATTAAATTAATTAAATTTAATTAAATATATTATTGTTAAATGTTTTTATAGCATTTTAACAAGTTTACACATTATGCTTAAACTTACTATATATTTTACACTTTTATACGCACGCTGCACTAGCTTTTATATAACAACTACTTATATATATTTTATTAAAAATCTGCGCTTTAACAGCTTGTTTGTGTTAAATATAAGCAATAGCATGCAATTAGGTTAAATGTGTTATATTAATTAATTATGTTGTAGGTTTTATATAGTAATAACTGCGTTTATAAGCAAAATTATATAAAAGCTTTTATTATTTTAACATAAGTTTGTTATTAAATATTTTTTTAGTTAATATACTAAATAAAATTATATTTTTTATATTTAATACACTTTTTTAAAAAGCATTTTTTAAAAAATAATTCCTATAGCTAAAAGCTTATAGCAATAACTTTTTACAACTTTATAAAACTGAAATACTTTTTTTAATTAATTAATTATTTATATGTTAAACCTTTTTTTTTTTAATAAATCTTTTAACATCTTTTATTTTTCTTTAGGTATTTTTTATAATTTCTGCTGTTTTTAAATGTTTTTAATATTTACAAAATTAAACTACTTTAAAAAAATGTTTTATTTTTTTTTAAAAAAGGCTTTAATTAAGCTATTAGCAATTATGTTGTTTATAAAAATATATTTAACTTTAAAGGTTTTATTAATAACTTTTTAACATAGCTAATAATTATAAATATTAACGTAATATAGCTTTATATATAATGTAGCAATATCTTTAGTTATTAAACTAATAGTTTGCTAATTATTATATTAAATTTAAATCTGTTTATTATTTAAAATAACTTTTAGTTTTTTAATTAGTTAGCTAATAAATATAAATTCTTTAGCTGTTTAAGCTAACGCAAATAACTTAGCTTTAGTAGTTAATATAGTTATAATATTTTGTTTATTAGCTTTTTATTTAATAACACTTTTAAAAAGCTTTATTATATAAGCTTATAAACTTTTATAATTAATAGTATTATTTGCAAACAAAAAATTGCTAATAACTATAAAGTTATTTTTATTTTTAAATTAAAAAGCATAATATTAAATAGTTTTAAAATAATTAAATAAACGATTAATAAAGCTATAATAGTTTAGCTTAAAATTTAAATTAAAACGAAATAGCTATAAAGTTTTAAAAGCAATATTTAGCTAAATAATTACTGCTTTATATATAATTAAGCTTATTTTTTTTTAATAGCTATAAATTTTTTGTTTAATAGCTATTTAATTATAAAAGCTTAACTTTTTTGCTTTTATAAATATATATATTTTATATAAAGCATTTTTGTTTTTAAGCTTAATAATCTTTTTAATATATAAAAATTAAAATAGCTAAATTAAGCTTTTGTTATAATTTTTAATTATTTTTATATTAAAAAACTAAAAAAAGTTGTTTTTATTAATTATTTAATACTAACGCTTTAGTTTAAAAATAATATATTAAACAATTGTTTTTTTATGCTTTTTATAAACTAAAATTATATTATTTATATAAATAAAAATTAAAACATTTTGTTTAAAATAATAATATAGCTTATAAAAAACAGCTTTATAGCTTATAAATTTTAAAAATTAAATAAGCTTGCGCTGCTATAGCAACAAAAACTTTTTAAAATTATATAGCGCTTAAAATAATTAAAATAAAGTTTATAGTTTATAATACTTTAAAAGCATATATATATAAATTTTTTTGTTAAGTTTAACGTTTATAAATACGTTTATTGCATTATATTGTTTTAATTTAAAATTAAATTTAGCTGCAATAGCTATTAAAGTTTAAAAAAATTGTTTTATTAAAGTTAATGCATAAATATTTTTTTTTTTATTAATAAGCTGTTAGTTTTTTTATATAACAAGCTTAGCTTTACATTTTTAATAATAATTATGCTTATTAAACTTATAAACATATATTTATATATAATTTAAAGTTAGCTTTTTATAAATAGTACGTATATTAACTTTTTTTTATATATTTATATTTTTATAACTTTAAAAATATAACTTTTTAGCTTGCTTAAAATGCTTTTTTATAAAATAAATACTTAAAGCTTTATACTATTTTAAAAGCAATAAAAAGTTTTAATAATAAATTTTGGATTTAGTTTAAAAAAGCTTTATTAAGTTTAATATTAAAAAAGCTAAAGCATTTTATAAACTAGATTTTAAAATGTTTAACGCTAAAAAAGCTAACGTATTTTATAAGCTAAATTTAAATACGTTTAACGTTAAAAAAGCTAAAGCATTTTATAAGCTAAATTTAAAAGCTTAAAAATTTTTTTGTAAAATATTTTTTAGCAATATAAAAAATGTAAGCTTTTTGTTTTAGCAAGATTTTAGTTTGCTATTAAAGTAGCTTAAAAGTTTTTTTAAAGATTTAGCTTTATTAGTTTTGCTTATTAATATATTATGCTTTAACTTTGCAGTTGCTAAACGTTTTGCATTAAACATAGCTTTTTAATAATTTTTATATGTTATAACTTTAAAAAAAGTTATATAATAACTTTTTTTAAACTTTAAAATTAAATTAAACAACTTAGTAGTTTTATTAAAATTTTTTTTTTAGTTAGCTTTTTTAATTATAGCACTAAAAAAAGCATAATAATTAAAAAATTTAAAAAAAGTAAAATATAAAGCAAAAATTGCTTTAATATATAAATAATTAGTTTTTATAAGCAGATTTAGTTTTAAATTTTTATTTTCGCTAATATTATTTTTAGCTTTTGTTTTTTTAGCTAAATTAATTAGTACATACACTTTTTAATCTTTATAAAAATTAATAAAAAGCTGCTAAACAATTTTTAAATAAATTTAATAAATAATTTTAGCAATTAAAGCTTTAAACTTTTTATTAATAGTTTTTAAAAAGTTGTTTTTTAAAAATTCGATATTTTTTAAAAAAGTAATATTTTTATTAAATATAACGTTTTTAATTATAATAATTTTGTTAATTTTTAGTAGCTAAATTTAATAAATAATAAATAATTAATATTTAAAAAAATAGCTAATTTAAGCTTTTAAATTAAGTTTTTTTTATTTATTTGTTTTTTGCTGTACATTTAATGTTATTGCAAAAGCTTTGCATTTATAAACTTTAAAATAAAATAATATAAATATTTTGCTTTTTTTTATAATGCTATTTTATATTTAAAAGTAATTATAAAACTTTTTATATAAAGTTTTTTAATTATATAAATATTTAAGCGTTTGGTTATATAAATAAACAATAGTTTTAATAATTTTTATTTATAAATAAGTTAGTAGCTTTGATTTATTTTTTATAAATCTTGCTTTATTTTTAATAATACTTTTTAATTTTTTAGCGCTTTTATTAAATGCTTAAGTATTAAAAAAAAATATTTTAAAAGTAATCTTTTTAATAGTTTAAAAATATTAAGCAAATTTTAAAGTGCTGTTTATATTTATAGTTATTTTATTATTATATTTAATAGTTAACACTTTAGTTTTATAATAATTTTTTAAGTGCTTAATTAAATAACTAAATATAATTTTAATTAATAAATATATTTAATTATATAAGTAGTAGTTAAAAATAAAGCCGAAAAAGCAGTTTGTTATAAGCATTATATATTATTTTATACTTTTGTTCTTTTTAAAATTTTTAAAATTATAAAAATTAATAGTTAAGCGTGTTTTAACTGTTGTTAGCTTTTTTTTAAATAATTTGTTAATTTAGCGCTTGATTTTAAATATATTATACGCGTTATATTAAGCAGTTTTAATTTTGTTATTACTATTGAAAGCTTGGCGCATTCTTACTTTTTAAAATAAAGCTATTAAATGTTATAATGCTTTAAATCCTAAATGTTTTATTTTAAAATGCTATTAAAATAAGTTTTTTTATAAAAATAGTTTTTTTATATATAAGTTAAACTTATTATATTTTATATAAAAAACAGTTTTTTTAAATAATAAAAGAAAATATTTTATTATAAACTAATTAAATTGGTTTTATAAACAGTAAAATATTAAACTGTTTTTTTGTTAAAAAAAGTTAGTAAATAACTTATTATTTTATTAATACTTTAACTTATTAAATAACGTATAATATAAATTTATTAATAACATAAATTTATTAACAACTTTTTTATACTTTTGTATACTTATTGTTTATTTATTATTTATTTAACAATTAACAATAGCGTGCTTATAAAATAAAAAAGATATACAGCTTGCATTATAAGCTTTTGTACGTAATAAAAAATTAACTTTTAATTGTGCAGCAAAAATTTATAATGTTTTTTGTACAACGTTTAAAAACTGTTAGCTTAAAATTCTTTTATAACATAATACATTTTTACTAGTACAAAAATTAACCGATTTAAAAAAGCAAACTATTGTATAATATATAATAGATCTAGTTTTGCAATTATTTCTGCTTTAGTTAAATAGTGTTAAAAATATAGCAAATTTTTTTTTATGCGCTTGTAACGCAACTGCGGTTAGTATTAACTAAGCTTTAAACTTTGTATAATAACAACTTATTTTTTGTACGCGTTTTAACTAAAAAATTAATTATTAACGTATTTTTTACAAAAATTTTAATATATATTAAAAGTAGTTTAAGCTTATATAATTAATAATAATTTTTAATAAAATTGCTAAAAAAAATATTTATAATTTTAATAAAACAAGCTTTATAATAAGCAAAATATTGTTTAAAATAATTATTATAATTTCTAACTAGCGTAAATAACTAAAAACAATATAGCAAAGCAATTAAAAATAGTTGTTTGTTATTTAAAGTGTTTTATTATACAGTTATATTATTTTACTATATATTATTTTAGTTAAAAAAACTTATTTTTTATTTTAGTATAAAAATAGCAAATTGTTATATAATTAAGTTATTATAACTATAAAAAATAGTTAAATAACAAATAAACAAAATTTAAATTAAATTTAATATTTTAATAAACATACTGCTAATTATATAAAAAGTATTTATTGCTTACTTATTTTTAATAGCTATAAAAGCTATTATTTTACTAAATTTAAATTGTATGCTAAAAAACATAAAATTATTACTTTTTGTATGCTTTTATACTTGTTATATTAGCTTTAACTTTTTAATATTAATTGTTTTAGCTTATTAAAACGTTTGTACGCTAATAAAATTAATAAATTAATACGGTTATATATTACTTATATTTTAAAAAAGAATTTTTTTACTGCTTTTTATTAAGCGTATAAAGCTTTTATAACAAAATCAAATATATAAAGAAGTTTTAAAAGTATTAAATTAGTTTTATATAACCTAAATTATATGTTTTTATAACTTAAAACCAAATTGCTAACTAAAACATTATTTAAGTTATTTTTATTGTTTAAAAAACATTTACTTTTTTAAAAATTACAAACTTTATATAACATTAAAAATATGCAATTTTAAAGTAATTATATTAAAAAAAAGATTGTACAATATAAAAGTAGCTTTTTTATAGCTATTTTAAATGCTATTAATTAAATTACAAAAAATATAATATTGCTTGTATATAAAGTTGTATTATTAAAAAAAAAAGTTTTAACATTTTAAAAAACAAATTATATATTTAGCTAATATTGCTATATAAAAAACAAACGTATTTAAAATAAAAAATTTTTTATTATATAAAAAAAACAGGATTTTAAAATTAAACAAGCTATTAAAAAGCAGATTTTAAAAAAAATATACGCAAGTAGTTGTTGTACGAAAAGTAGTATAACGCGCGTATAAAAATGTAAAATATGCAGCAAGCTTAAACATAATGTGCGTATTTATTAAAATGTTATAAAAACATTTAGTAAAAATATTTTTAATTAAATTAAATTAATTTTTAATGTTATAGTTAAATTATTATGTTTGTTTATACAAAAGTGTAAAAAAGTTGTTAATAAATTTATGTTGTTAATAAACTTGTGTTATACGTTATACGTAAAAATATTAAGTTAATAGTTATATTTAAGTAATAAACTACGTTATAAAATTAATAAACTTTTAATTTTTTTAGTTTTTAAACTTAAATATTAACTTTTTTAAAGCCTTTAATAAAAATAACTTTATTTTTTATATATATTGCATTATAAAAATTAGCTTTTTTAAAATTTAAAAACTTATTAATTTTATTAAATATATATATAATTGTTTTTAAGTTAAAAATAGCTAAGTTTTTTAATTTATAAGTTATTTTTATTTTATTACTTGTTATAAAAGTTGTTTAAGCAAATTTTTTTAATAGTTAATTTATTTTAATTTTTAATTTATTTTGCTTTGCTTTTTTTTTTTAGATTTGTTTAATTTTTTTAATTAGCTTTAGGTTTAACTTTAAAAACTTTTAAACTATTTTTTAAACAGTTTAATTTAGTATTAACTTTTTAAAAGCATGTTTTAAAAAAGCGTACTAACATTTTTTTAATATATAAGTTTAGGTGTAAAGTTTGCACTTTATATTATTTATATTTGTGTTTGTATAAGGTTTTTTGTTTGTAAAACCTAGTGTTTGTTTTTGCAATTTTTTTTTTTAAAAAGTGTATGCTTTGCTTTTTTTTGCTATTTTAAACTAATTATTTAAGTTTTTAACTTTAATAAAATTATTAATCTTTTTAATATTATTATACGTATAAAAGCTTTTTTTATATAGTTTTTTTTTAATTAGCTTGCTTTAAACAAACAGTTAAATGCTTACTTTGTTTTTAAAATTTAATACAATTTTTATATAGTTTAAAGTTTTTTTTTTAATTTTTAATTTGTTAATTTGTTTAAATGTTATAATTTATTTTAAATAGCTAGTTTTTAAAACTTTTTTTAGGTTTATAGCAATATTATAAAACTTTATAAAATTAGTAGCTTTATGTTTTATTATAATAGCTAGCTTTTTTTTTTATTTTGTTGCCTAAGTTTTTAAGTTCTTTAGTAGTTTTTTAGCGCTGTTGTTAATAAAAGATTTATAATTTAGCTATGCTTAATATATAAAACTACTTTTAAAATATGCTTTAATAATATTTAGCTTTTTATACTAAACATTTAATATGTTTATAAGTTTTAATAAAATGTTTTTATAGTTTTAAAACATTGTTTTAAATATTTAATTTTTTAACTAGTTAATAAACTTTATTAAATTTATATATTTGTATTATAAGCGTTTTTTTTAACAGCTATTATTTTAATTACATTTTGTAAAAGTTTTAAATTTATTGTTTTATAGTTTACAGTTAAAAAAAATCTTGTAGCTAATGCTAATGTTGCTGCTTTTAAATAGTTTTCGATTTTAGGTATAATTAATTGTTTTAGCTATAATATTTTTAATTTAAAATCTAATATAATATAATTTTATAAATTTAGACCGACCGCTTTGTTTTTAAGCTTTTTATTTTAAAAGTAGAAATCGTTTGCGTTTTTAAGTACGATTTTCGCGTTTTAATTAGTCGGTTTTTACATATTAATCGCTTAATCAAGCTAGTAGCTATTTAATTAATAGTTTAATATAACAATAAAACTTTTAATTGTTAAATATAAGCAATAGCATACAATTAGGTTAAATATGTTGTATTAATTAATTATATTATAAGTTTTATATAGTAATAACTACGTTTGTAAGCAGAATTATATAAAGGCTTTTATTATTTTAACAAAGGTTTGTTATTGAATATCCTTTTAGTTAATATACCAAATAAGATTATATTCCTTATATTTAACAGTTTGGTTTTAAAATTTTGTTTTTATTATATAATAAATAACTTTTTATTTTAAATACGTTTATTTTTTATATAGCAGCGTTAGCTAAATTTATAATTTGTTATTTAAAATGTTACGTTTTCTTTTTTTAATAATTAAACTGTTATAATTCAGGTGCACTACTAACTAAACCACCAATTAAAGTGTGTTCTCTTTAATTTTGTCTACCCATATTACTATGATTTATCCGGGTGTGCTCCGCACACTATTCTTTGCTTTTATAAGCTTTAGTTTTATATAAGACTTACTATACAAAATATACATTATATTGTACTTAACCTTAAAAAACTTTTTAAACGTAACATAAACTTTATATATAAATAATATTATACTTTTTATAACTTGGTTAACAGCTTTTAAAATAGTTTTTAATAAGCTATTTTAATGTTATATAACTTTTTTTTTAATATAATTAGTTTAAAATTATATATTTTTAATATTATATAAAGTTTATAATTTTTAAAAAAATAAATATTTTTTAACTAATAATAATAATTTTGTTTTAAACTATAAAATTATATAATTTAAATTATATAAAATTAATTTAGTGCTTTAAAAACCTTTTTAAATGTTTAATTTAGTTATAAATGCTTTATATGCTTAATAAAACGCTGCAAAAAAATTTTTTTTTTTTAATATATATAATATATATTTATATTAATTTATTAATTTTTTTTATGTATATATGTTTTAATAAACTAAAATAATTAATATTAAAAAGCTAAAAATAATATAACAAATAAAAAAACATATAAAAAGTAATAATATTATAGTTTTTAACATATAATTTAAATTTAATAAAATAATAGCTTTTATAACTATTAAAAATTAATAAGCAGTAAATACTTTTTATATAACATACATTATATTTATTTATTATTTAGCTGTTTTTTGTTATTATAATAACTTAATTAAACAATAATTTGCTATTTTTATATTATAATAAAAAATAATTTTTTTTTTGCTAAAATAATATATAGCAAAACTATATAATTATACAACTTAACACTTTAAATAATAAACAACTATTTTTAATTACTTTAATATATAGCTTTTAATTGTTTGCGCTAATTAAAAGTTATAAATATTTTTTTTAATAATTTTAAATTCTGTTATTATAAGTTGTATAAGCTTAAACTACTTTTAATATACGCTAAAATTTTTGCGAAAAACTTGTTAATAATTAATTTTTTAATTAAAACGTGTACAAAAAATAAGTTGTTATTATATAAAGTTTAAAGCCTAGTTAATGCTAACCGCAGTTGTATTATATGCGCATAAAAAAGAATTAGCTATATTTTTAATATTATTTAACTAAAGCAAAAACGATTGCAAAACTAAATTTATTATATATTATATAATGGTTTGCTTTTTAAATTTTATTAAATTTTATTTAGCGCTTAATATAATTATTTTTGTTAAATAACCTTGTTATTATATATAAAGTATTATATAAGAAATATTAATGCATCCCACAAGCTAGTTTTATATACAAGCAAGTTTTGCACTTTTTAAACTTTTTTATACGATTAACATTTTAACTTTATTATTTTAACTAATACTGCTTTAATTAATATTCTATTTATATAAAACGAATTAAATTTAATTTTTGTTTTAAAAGCAATTTGTATAAACTTTGATTTAAGCGTATAACGTGCAGCAAATATTTTTAATATATTTTTCCGTATTTTATTTAACCGAAAAAACGAACGCAATGCAAAACGCGCTACACTTTTATATACTTAAAAATTTATTAAATTTAAAAAATAATTAATTGTATAATATATAATCGACTTAGTTTTGCAATCGTTTTTTTTTAGGCATAATACTGTTAAAAATATAGCGAATTAATTGTTAAAGCTACACAAAAAAGCTTGCGTTAAAAAAAATTGGATTTCGAACTTTATATAACAATAACTAAAGCTTAAAACACGTTTTAATTGCTAAATTAATTATTAGCATGTTTAAAACAAAAATTTAATTAAATATTGCGTTTAGTTTGCTTTTGTACAATATATAATTAACAAATAAAAAATTTAAAAAAAAATATATATACAACTTTAACAAAACCGGGTTTGCAATAAGCAAAATTATAGCCGAAATAGTTATAACAACGTTTAAACAATTAAAAAAACTAAAAGCTGTATAATAAAATAACTTAAAATAGTTTATAGTTATTTAAGCTATTTTATTATATAGTTATATAATTTTTTTATATATTATTTTAGTAGCAAAAAATTATTTTGTATTTTAGTATTAAAACAGCTTATTATTAAACGATTAAAAAATTGCAACTATAAAAAATAGTTAAACAATAAACAAACAAAGTTAAAATTAAATTAAACATTTTAATAAATATATAAAGCGTTATATAAAAAATATTTTTTAGCTATTAATTTTTAACAGCTATAAAAGCTATTATTTACTTATTTTTAAAAATTGTATTGCAAAAAAAATTTTATAATTATATTTTATATGCTAGCTTATTTATTATATAAGCTTTAGCTTTTTAATATTAAATGTTTTAGTTTATTAAAATAAGCGTATAACAAAAAAATTAAACATTTAATGCAAATATATATATTATACGTTTTAAAAAAAGATTTTTTATTTGCGTTTTTTAAAGCGTTTAACATATTAATAATAAAAACAAATATTTAAAAAGGTTTTTAAAAAGCAGAATTAGTATTATACAATTTTAAATATGTTATTTTTTAATTAAACTTTTGTTTAAAAACTTTAAAAATCAAACTTTTATTGCTTACTTTATTTGCAAATTAGCAATTAATTATTTTAAATAATTTAACTAAAGCTAAATTTTGAGCTTAATATATTTAAAAACAAATTATATAACATACAAATAGCTTTTTAACAGCTATTGTTAATAGTATAAGCTAGTTATTGCGTAATATAACTATAATTTTTTACTGTTTTGCGTTATTAAAAAAAAAAGTTGCAATTTTTTGCAAAATAAATAATAAGTTTAGCTAACATTGTTATATAAAAAGAACTTAATTATAAAATAAAAAATTGTTTATTATATAAAAAGCATAAAAGCTATAAGTTATACAAAATGCTGCTAAATAAAAAAAGTTTAAAAATTGTTAAAGTAATTGTTATATAAAAAAGCAGAAAACTTGTGCACAATGCTGTAAGCTTTGCAGCAAAGCCGGTTATAATGCATAAACTTGTTAAAATAATATAGAATTGTTTAATAAATTAGATTTTAAATAAATTTAATTAATTAAATATGTAGTTGTTAAATTATTTAGAATTAATTGTACAAAAGTTTGAAAAGTGCAAAACTTGCTTGTGTGCAAAACTAGCTTGTGGAATACGTTATATATAGTTGCAGCATACTAAATAAATAATTTTAGGTTGCGTTATATAGCTTATAATATAAGCTTTACATCTTTTTTTTTATATAATAGCAGCATTATTAATTGTTAAATAATTAATGTTTTAAAAATATATATATAAAAATTAAAAAAGTGTTTTAGTAGCTTGTGTTATATGTTACCCTTTTAGTTAATATATTAAATGAGATTATATCCTTTATATTTAACAACTAGCTTGTAAAATGCGTTAACATTAACTATATATTAATTTTTTTTGGAGTTAACGTTATTATTAATTAAAGTTAAAAATAAAAAATAAAAAATATATATAAAAAGTATAAAAAGTAGTTTATTAACTTGTATAGCTTATTAACTTATAAAATATATTATATAAACAAAAATAATAAAAGTTTAAACAAAAAGTAAAATAAAATGCTAAGTGTTAACAAAATTAGTATAAGTAGCGCAAAAGTATTAACAGTACTTTGTACACAAATAATAAATGCAAAAAAAGGTGGTTAGTGTTAAAATAAAGGGTTATATTAATAAATATCATAACATTAGGGGTAAGCTAAGTTAGCTCCAACCCTAAAGATTTACCACCTAAATTACTAGTATACGCCTTAAAAGCAGATCAAAATTTGCTTATATATAACACACACACTTTTAAACTTTTAATTAACTGGTTTGCTTATTTTAACAATTAAAAGTTTTATATGCAACAATAAATTTATTAAACTTTAGAACTAAATAATATAATATTAAAAAATATTAAAATAATATTATTATTAACTAAAAAAGCTTTATTTGCTAAGCTAAAGAACTTTAATTAATAGCAACGCAACTTTATAGCTAAAGCAAAAGCTTTTAACATATAAAATTATATAAAAACTATTGACTAAAAAAAATAATTAACTTTTTTAAAACTATTACAATATAAAAACTATTTTATAAAAGCTAATATTAATTTGGCTATTTTAATCAAAAACTTTATAACTAACAAAAAAGCATTTTTTATATTTAATTAAAGCATATATACGTTAAAAAATAAAGTATATATGAAACATAAAAAAAATGTTAAAAAACTAACTTTTTAAATGCAAAATATTATTGCTTTAAATTATAAAATAGCTTTTTTAAAGCTAAAAAAAAAGATTTATATATAATATAACAGCATTAATAAAATCGGTGCTGCTGCTTAATTTAATTTTAAGTAAAAAATATAAGCATAATATAAAACAATAATATTTAAGCTTTTATTAAAAGTTTTAAAAAATTTAAAAA
>MU377378.1:0-22131 GCA_022495195.1 Xylaria digitata
CGAACTTTTTTCATCGTTTAATTTAAAAGATTTATTATTATAATCTTTTGAATTAAACGAACTTTCGGTGTTTATTTCGGTATTGTTTTCGTTATTAAATAAATTAATTAATTTAGTATTCGAATTAATTTCTTTATCCGAAAACGGGTTGGTTAAATCGTTGTTATAATCCGACAAAGAATTTATTATTATTATTTATTTGTATAAATAATAATAAAAATAAAACAGATTTATAATATATAACAATATAATATATTATTGTATTACTTATAATTGTTATTATTAAAAAAAAGTTTTAATATAAAAGAATACGACATATTTATATATAAATCGTAGTTTCGATTTATTTCAATTTATTATTAATATTAAAAGTTCTAGAATTTAATCGAATATTCGATTATTTTCTATTTAATTAATAATTAATAATGCTTATTAATATCGAACATTTTAGAATTTAATTAAATATTTAATTATTTTTTATTTAATTAATAATTAATAATGCTTATTAATATCGAACATTTTAGAATTTAATTGAATATTCGATTATTTTTTATTTAAATAATAATTAATAATACTTATTAATGTTAAAATTTTTAAAGTTTAATTAAATATAAAATAAAAAAAATTCTAATTACTACAGTAGTAAGTAGTAATTACTACTACTATTACTACAGTAGTAATACTACCCTGTAGTAAATTTACTACTAGTAAAATTTTTTAACCCTAATTGTTGTTTTATAAAGTTTATAATATTAGTTTGCAAAACTTTGCTACATATTTATATGCTAGTCCGGTTTATTTAATTTTTAGCAGCTGTTATTTTGTTTGCTGTTTTTTTTCTAGATTACTATATATGTCTGTTAAAGCTTTAGCAAATCTATCTATATTTTTAAACATATTTTTAGTTTTAACGCTTTAATTATTTTTTTTTGTTTTTATATACTTTTTTATTTGTAGTTCAAACTATTTTAGCGCACTTTTTGCTAAAAATTTTATTGTACAAAAAACTTTTTTTTTTTTACTTTAAAAATCTTTTTTATAATGCTTAACATAAGCTTTAACTTAAGTTAAAAATTCTTTAAAGTGTTTTTAAAAATTTTCGAACTTATTTAGCTTGTTAAGTTTATATTGTTTAATTTTTAATGCATTATTAAGTTAATTTTTAAGTTGCTAGTTTACGCGTTATATATTAATAACTTGTTTGTTAAAATGTTGATTTGTCGATTTAAATTAGTCGATTTTTGTTTATAATTAGTTTAAAGCAAAAATTACTGCTTTTAAAGTTAGTTTTATAAGTTTTGCTATTTTGCTTTATATTTATGTAATACTATATAATATTAAGTAAGTTAACTGTTTAAAATATAACAATTGGGTTTTATTTTTATAATGTGTAAGCTTTTTATATAAGTTGGTTTATTTATAAATAAAGGTTATTGTATGGTTTATATAACTAGAAAAGGAGTAACACTTAGTATAAAGTATTAAAAAAAGTATTGCGCAAGTGCAAATAAAATATTGTTAAAAAGTTAACTTTTTTATAATAAATTCTAAAAATTAGACTACAAGCTTAAATTAAACAGTAAAGTAAAAAAAAATTATTGTTAAGTATAAAAGAAACTATTTATATTTTTATAGTATTTTTTTTTTTATACATTTGTTAAATACTTTTAAATAAAAACTTATTTTAAATATTTTGAATACTTTTAAATAAAAACTTATTTTAAGTATTTATTACGTAACTTTTAGCGCTTATAATTGGCTATAGCTTGTCTCTTAGTTTAGCTTTTTATTAGGTTTATAACTGCGCAGGGTTGCAAATTAGTTGTACTAAAACACGATTTTAGTACGTTGTAATACTAATGTAGTACTTAAAATAACTTTTAAACAAAAATAGCTATAAATAAATAAAATATACCATTTTAAAGCCTGCTTCAAAAGGAATTTAATAATATAACTTTTATTAGTTAAAAGTGGGTCTTTAATTAATAATCGCTAATTAGTACTAAAAGTAGTAAATTAATATTAAAAAAGTACTACAAAAGTACTACAACCAATTATATATTCAAGACCCACTTTTAATTAATAAAAGTAATACTATTAAATTCTTTGTAAAAAGGGCTTTAAAATGGTATATTTTATTTATTTATATTTAATTTTTTTATAAAGTTATTTAGAAATCTTTAAAACAAAAAAATACTGGTAGTACTTAATTTTGCAACCCTGTAACTGCGCTAGGTCTTTCTTTTAGGCCGTCTTTTTGTTAGTTCGTAATAAAAACCTTTTAAATTTTATTTTTTAAAACATAGCTTCTGCTAAATTAATATAGCACTATATAATTTTTACATATAAACTTTTTTTTTAAAAATTTCTAAAAACAAAAAAAATTTCTAATATTAATATTGTCAGAATAAGCGAGCCAGTCAATTGAAGGTTCAGAAGTGTGTGTATTGTATATGAGCAGATTCTGCTCTGCCCCTGGGGCGTGTACTAGTAATTTAGGTGGTGGATCCTCGGGGTTGGAGCTAACTTAGCTCACCCCCAATGTCGTGATATCTATTGACATGACCCTCTATTCTAACAAATATAACGCATCCCCCAATTAACTTGGCCACCTAATTAAATGGGCCACCCTTAAAACGCATACAAAAATCGTCCGTGGTTTATTACGTAATACTTTAATAACTTTACCAATTTAAATCGTATAATAAAATAAAATATACCGCTAGATTCGCAACTAAATAAAGAATTCAGTAGTATTTTTGTTCATTTTATAACTAATTTATTAAGCAAGTTATTGAGCAATACGTTAAAATAAGCGCTAAAATAACCCCTGCTTAGCGTATTACTTAATAGCTCGCTTAATAAATTAGCTATAAAATAAATAAAAATACTATTGAATTTCTAATTTAGTTGCAAATTTAATAGTGTAATTTATTTTATTATAAAACTAAAACTCGTAAAGTTATTTATTTCTTAAGTTGTAAATATTTTTATATATAAAATAATCTTTTAAATCTTTTCTTAATTTTGAAACTATTATAATATAAATATAATAAAAAAACTAATATATTTGGATTCCTTATTTAATTTTGAATTTAATAGTTTTTTCCTTATATTTTTATAATTTTTATTAGTAAAGTTATTTAAAGGTTTATATATAATATTATATAATGGTATGTAGCAAAAGGGTGGCCCATTTAATTGGGTGGCCAAGTTAATTAAAAAATGCGTTATATATTTTTTTCTATTTTTTTAATAAAAACTAATTAAATTAATTTTATTTTAGTACTAGCGTAATAATTTTCCGATTATTTTCCGATTATTAATTTATTTATTAAAAAAAGTGGGTCTATAACAGATTTGTATGGAAACTACCATATAATGCTGATAAGTCCAAGCGGCCCGCGACCGCCCGGCCCGTGACTAGTAGGGTTATCTTACCCTCTAGTTGTTGGATTTCAGTGTATTGCGATCACGCCACGTGTTGTTGTGTAGCTCTATCTCCTATTCTAGCCTGAATTTACAGTGGTTTATGTGTGCGCCAAGACTAGCCCTGATGCTTAGTCATTAGCGCAACTAGTGGCTTAGGTAATGGTGATCTCCTCATCTATGCCTCATAGGCTCGCATTTCCCACTTTATCACTTAGTATAATCCAACACTAGTAACTTCCAGGCATCAACCAGAAAGATCTGGATCTTCTCATATCGTTGACTCAGCAGCCAGTGTGCGTAGTTTAGTCCCCAGAGCAAAGAGCCTGTCAGGGAGGTAATTACGAAGGGCGCATCGTAAGATTCACCAAGCATGTGAGCGGAAATCCACGATTGGAGTTCCTCCCTGTTGAAATACTGTAGGTTCCAGTCGGCTTGGTTGTGAATTTGGTAGGAGCGTGATCGCGTTGACTTGACCCTCCACATGAAACGAGGGATATGCATCAAGACGCCTTCGGGCGCTATCTGGGTTTAGCAGTCTGACTATGCTGTAAAACATTGAGAAGGAATTTGGTGCACTTACCGAGAGCCATATTTTGAACGTACTTAGGAGTCCTGTTCTGTTCTGTTCTGTTCTGTTCTGTTTAAAATTGATTTCATGCTAGAAGACGTGAAATGGAGCCTAAGGAGGGTAATGACGCCAGAAATATTGCCCAAGATCCTGGATAGGTTATCTACGTGGGGGGTAAACATAGGGTTACTTGTTAGGCGGCAACGGCTGTCCTGTTGAAGTAGAACGTATGAGTGGATTTGTTGGATATAACGATGTGCTCCAAATGAAGAAGATATCGGGGCGTAATAATCTTGTATACGTAACGTACGAGCTACCATTCATATTAAAAAAAAGGCTAAGAAATAAAGTCCTTACACTAGCTTAACATTAAGTAGTATAAAAGAATAATATACTGGAGGACCCTCTCTGCCGGGGCACAAAAGCCTTTGTTTTTAGGGACTGCGGACTATGGCGCGCAGACTGGTTACCTATCAGTCAGTCTGGTGGCCATCTTAGACTGCAATTGACTACCGCGCGGCAGGGGGTCTAGTTGACTGACTAAGTGACTGAGTCTGGTTGACTGGCTGACAATGGGGCGCGCGCCACATCTATAGACCAGGTTCGGATTAACGCTACGTCCTCGCTATAGTGTTGGTCGACTGCGTCCCATTATCCTCACTAGTAAGATCAGGGGTACGGACGGTGCTGCATATTTTGGGGGAGAGCCCTGTAATTTCAATCATTGATATTTGATGACGATATGCACAGTACTTCTCCGTCTTCAGGATAGCGGCAATTTTGTCCGTGCTATCGTTAGCGGCAGAGGAAACTACACTAAAACCTAGGAAGTTTTCATACTAGTACGCCCAGCTACTTTACTTTCAGCCTGCATCTCTACAGATCGGATCCATCAAGGATTCATCCCTTACAGTATATATAGGACACCACTGTAATCCGACTATAGACCTAATCCTACCTCTACTTCTATATATTCATCTTATAAGATAATATATTATAGTATTATACTAGCAGGTGTCCGCACGCGTCTAACCTCATGCAAGGAAAATTAACGCTTGTTGTCACGTTGCTCCTTGTTAATTAATACATAGGCGAGTACCGCGAAACATGAGAAATAGGATTTTTACGCAGTGAAAACTTTCCAGGGCATCCTAAAACGTTACACATTAGACTATAATACAGACATTTCAACATTATTTGTACTGTCAGTGGCGCAGAGTCTTTAGACACCCACTAACTATATTCAACGTTCCAACCACTTTGGACCTTAATTCCCCCAGGCACTTTGTCTTTTCCTGATTCGACGTCCGATAATGGGATTAGTACAGTCGCATGCGATCGTTGGGAATCGGGCACAAGTCCATTTCGCAAATCATCCTCTACCGCCCCATTCACACCCGAGAAAGGCTGAGTGTCTTGTTCATCTAGTACTGTAGGCTTGAGAAGTGAGGCACCCCAAGTCCGGGGAGCGCGCTTTTGGTATGGAGTTTTCGATCCCGGGGTCGATAAAGACGAGGAAGACTGGCCAGTTACTGATCTCTTCGGTCGTATAGCCAGCCAGAAGGGTCGTAACGTTGGGAGACATGCTATGAGCTGTAAGCGAATGCCCGAGGCTTACTTCTCTTAGGGGAATGGTCAGGTAATCTTACCCGAAATGATAGCAAAGTCAGCCTCTACCACGGCCCAGATAGCTTGGTTAATGAGGTTCCAGCTGATATCCGGCCCAGTAGATTCGGTCACTACTGCCACGAGACGTAGGATAGAGGCAATGCAAACACTGTCTTGTAAGCTCGCGAGTCAAAAAACATGTACGTGACTGTGGTAATTGACTTACAACCCTCCCAAGAGGAAAATCGATACTAGGACTCGTTTTTGATTCTTTGAAACATTGAGTCTGACCACGTAGGGAATAGGTAAGGCCAGAAGAGAAACATCAATAAGGATGTTCGGGATCGAGATTCCGAACAAGAACTTCTGGCTATCGACATTGCAAGCAGCCTTGATGGACTTGTCCCAGAAACCGCGAGTTGGTATGCATTGGAGCAGAGTAAGTAAAAACTACGCCCGCGTGAGTCAAAAGTCACCTTGACTAGAAGTGGTGATGTCGAAAGCTTACTACAGCTATTCCCCATGCGCCGACTGTAAAAGTTAGGATCGCGACAGGGAGTTTGATGCTACTATTCTTATTGAAAATGCGCCAGTATAATGCGAGGATTGAGAACTTCACGAACACAATCACACCAGTGTAGGTGAGCTCCGCCGTGAAGAGTCCGATAGCCCAATCTTCTTGTACATTGGGGCCAAAGGTCTGAACATGTCTTCCAAGGCCACGAGGTATCCCTTAGCTAGTCAGTGGGTTTCATACCAAAATGCAGATTTGAAGACCGTACACCATAGAAGATTAGCAGATAAACCCGTCGCAAATGCCTTCGTGCAGTTTCATTAGCTTGTTTCCGAATATTCATTCTGATTACGTACAAGTGCGAGAAGAATGAGCCAGTCGTCGAGCCACAGTCGGACTCCATTGGTCCAACGACACCAGAGTCGAAGGACGGCGCATATGAGGGCGATCACGTAAGGTATTGTTGAAGACGCATACAGATTAGGCTGCATGGTTTCTGATAAATCAACCGAGTCGAGGGGATTCGAATCCATATTTGGCGTGTGTGAAGAGTGGCGGGGCTCTACGGCTTGAGCGTATAGATAAATTAACTTTACTTAGTTTACGTAGAGGTGTTAGTAGTGCTATTTTAGATATGAACGCGGTTCAAGCACTGGTGCATGAACTAAAAAGCCGCAGGAAGTGGATGAGATGAATCGAGATAGCTAAGACAATAGAAGAAAAGGATAGCCACAATTACCCAAGTAAACCCATCTGTGCCAAATTCCCATTGAAGTGAGAGGTTGACACGGTGATGCAACATAAAGGGTGTGTAAAGGCTTGCTTAATGGAGCGAGTCATGTGAAACTCAATTCGTTCAACCTTTTGGGTAGTGTAGTATAGGTAATTTGGACCGCAGAGAGCTTGTGTTGATCTGCGAGACAAAGTCCATGATCCCCGGTGCTGGCCGTTAGTAGTCCTGCATAAAATACTACGTCGGAAACTCAATCCATGCAGCCGGGGAGGTAAAAACGTGGGGTTGCGAAGACGGCGCACGCCAGAAACGGTTCGCGGGAATATCGTATCATAGAGGAACATGGTGGTCAGATTCCAGTTATTTGTGCAGGGATTTGTTCGAAGGAATGCGGCCGGTCCGCTAACCTGCAGCACACAGACGCTCCCGACTAACAGGCAGAGACGCGTCGCTGTGAGTGTATTGTGACATTGTGCCAGGCAAATTAGAAATCACCTATCAGTCAGCAACTGATCCATTTGATTGAAGTTAAACACAGTGCAACCGCACTGCCGCTGCTATTGCAGATTACGGAGTGGACGGCTAGGGAGGAAGTTACCGATGAGGGACTACCTAGGTATCACGTGGGGTAACATTCGGCGCATCTTCGCGACCATCGAGATAGAATAAACGGTGCCGGGCTCGCATGAAATAGGAAGAGGTTGTATAAATCACTTTTTTCGCCTTTATTTTATCAAAATTTTATGAATCGGAATTCTCGTGACTCCTTTTCATCGCATTCTATTAATCGAAGATAGCTCAACGTTACTAAGTAAACCATGTCCTCCACTGCGCTACCGATTGTGGTTCTTGTCCCGGGCGCATTTGGAACGCCCGAGGGGTTTGACCCATTGATTCCACACCTCAATGGACTCCAGACGCACCCGGGAGCCTACCCAAGCTCTAATCCTCCCGACCCTTTGAATGCCAATTGTTTGGATGATATTTCGGCTCTCAGAAAGACTTTAATTTCCCTTCTGGATCAGCAACGTGATGTAGTTGTTCTCGCTCACTCTTTTGGCGGAGTAGTGGCAGGCGGCGCAGCAAAGGACCTCGACAAGGAAACTCGCAAAGCTCAGGGCCATACTAGTGCGGTTGTTGGATTAATATATGTAGCTGGAAACATGTGAGTAGAATTGACACCTGTTTCATCACTCCTGGGCATCGTCACCTATAAGACTTACTTGTTTCAATACATACCATCTTGTGACAATTGGCAACACTCACACTTTCTTTTCACTGAAAATTGTAAATGAGTTACTTATAAGTTGCAGTACGCTTGAGGGCGAACGCCTGCTCGACGCCGTCGGAGGCGCATATCCTCCATTCATCAAATCGGACAAACCTGCGAAAGGTCTAGCACTTATTGAGCCAGCGATGGATATATTGTACAACGACTGTGAACCTAACCCAGAGCTCGATAAATTCATGACTCCCCACGCACTTCGAGCATTCGAGACAAAAGCGCCGGCACCGGCATGGCAAGATAAGGGTTTTGATGGTAGAAGAACATATATTCGCACGACCCACGACCACTGCAACCCCTCCTTTCTACAGGTAAACGTCCCCTCGCCCCGCCCTGTTCCATAATATCTATACCCATGGAACCTCGACTATCTAAGCCACGAAAGACACTAACCTCTACTTCGCGACTAGGACTCATGGATCGAGAAATCGGGCGTCGACTGGAACGTAGTCAAATTTGAGTCTGGGCATATGCCATTCGTCAGTCAGCCAGCAGCGCTAGGTGCACAAATCGTGAAGTTTGTCGATGAGGTTGTGAAACTTTAGGAAGTGTACGGAGATTGCCCACTCGATAGGACTATTTTGAGTGCCGAACTCAATTCTCAATTGAATCATGCTTTCAGTCGTCCCCCCTGCTCTGCATGGCTGAGAAGAAACACTTGCGGATTATTGAACCCCATATGTCTCTTCTTGAAATCCCGTTCGTCGATCAGTCTGTCTCCCTGTCAAAGCATGAGCACGCTAGAGTCTCGAATAAGAAGTCAAACGTTGACGGCCTAAGATCACACTAGGATGAGAAAACTATGTTTCGTCGTCGAGTTACACTTTCCGCGTCACCCAGACCAACTTTGGAACCATGATCGCAGCCCCATTTCTCACTTCCTCCATACTTTTTAATTCCAGTTCACGAGACACTTCCGGTGTCCTGAGCACACTCTCTGCAAACTCCTTCCAGGTGCTTATATAGCTATTTTCTGTTATTATTACTCTTTTCGTTCGGCAATAGAGGTTTTTTCACTCTGTGCCAATACAGTGAGTGAGCACTTACACATCATTCCAAAACCGTGCTGTTCCCAGCCCGTACTCATGTGTATAGAGCAGGGAACCTGAGTACCCATTATTATCCAGGATGTAAGTAAGGTGGTACTTCCAGCTACGAGGTGTTAGTCATCCAATCGCGAATTTTGCTTTCACTATCGACAGAGTAGGCCTTACGTATCGCGTCCTTTGAGTTGAGAGAATAGGAAATCAAGATTCTCTGCTGTTACCCCTGGAGCAGTCTTGATCGAGCAGCCGATCGTATCAACTTCGTCCCATTGGAGATACCCACCGGGTTCTGCGAAAACGCACGAAAATTGTCAGCGTTCTACTGTGCTTCGACTAGATAGACGAAATGTGATTTTGGGAGTAAATGTAGAAATCCATACTCAACAGCTTTGTCAAATTCTTAAGTATGGGCCGAGGGTCGTTGTTTTTTACCACAACGGTAATAAGGCGCACATGCACGATGTCGAAATACTCCAAGAACTGTGAAGGAGGTTCTTCGAAGATGTTCCAGGTATGCATACGGATATTAGCCTGAAGCCAGGGCTTGGGACCAACCTGGTCTAAGCTGATATCAAAGCCATGGAGCTCAGTAGAAAAGGGCGTCGTTTCTGCTAGATCTTGAAGCCAAATACTAGGATTGTTAATTTTTGAGACGAGAGGAAGTCTGGTGATTCTAACGCACCCATTTCCCGTAGCAACATCGGCGATTTTCAGATCATCTCCCCGTGTTGGTATGTCAGGGTGAATAAGATACCCGAGGAGATTCTTCCAAAGGTAGTGCTGAGCTGTAAGACTGAGATTTATTTTTGTTAGGAATAAGTAAACTTAGTCCATCGAAGGTCAATACTAACCGAGAGCTCGCGTCGCAGTCTCGCATCAGTGCATAGTCATCGCTCGCTTTGGTATGGTTCCGACCTCCTTCGCTCGATACAACAGGAACAGTCCCGTTGGACTCACTTTTGAGCAGACCCATTGGCGCTTTCCTTCTCTGTACTGTAGATTTCTGAGGACTGATCGTGGAGGATTATAGTATCTTGTAACCCGACAACGCCAACGGTACAGCTTCGAAACCAGGCAATAAATACTATGGATAGAGATTGAGTTGAGGCCTATACATCCATCGATCACTATGGTTCTCAATGATCAAAATTCTTGCAGGGGACTTGTGCAGATCATGTTCCAGAAGTCTGCCTAGTTGGTACACGTCATGGCATTCTATCCAAGACTCGAATCAGTCTGACCTGCCGCCCCGACAAGGTGGTATTCCGTACGGCGGTGAAGGCGGCATCCCCGAGGGGTTCTCGGGGAGTATGTCGCGAGGAACGTTTTATAATGTTGCATTGGGACTGATCCTAAGCTGGGTCATTCCCGTAACCGCTCACTTTTGCTTAGTGTGAAATAAAGTGACGGACGGGTACTGCGCCCCACACACTACGATTACGGTACTTGGACTTTTGTTTTAATGCCTGTGATAATCTGGTACATCTACTTACCGTAAGACTCATAATCGAAATGATGATGTGGTGCATATTTGCTGCGGTTTTGATGTAGTCTACGTTGACACTTCTTGTAGTGGGGCGAAACATGTTTCTACTACGTAGTGTAGAAATGAGCGGAAGCGGCCGATCGAAGGATACAGGGTTTGGAAGATTCTGCCGTACTTAAGACAATCCGAGGTTGTGTCATACATATATTGACAATGGCATATACCGATAGAATGCCCTAATAGCGGATTGCTGTACCAATCTGGTTACATCTACCCTAGATCATAAGATCTTAGGATGCACAAGATGAAATATTCCGCTCTTGGTACCTCGGTAGGAGATATACACTAAAGCCATACGAACGGCATGCTCATAAAGAAGGATCGGGAACTAAAGCCGGCGACCGAATGAAATGATTAGGCACTTTGGACCATAAGTAGCCCTTATAATACGGGTTGGCCGGCCATTACCTGAGGCGGTAGGCCAACCCTATGAACCAAAGATAGAGCGACCAGAATCTTTGCGACTGAGTATACCAGAAAAGAGTTGAGCTTGGCGTGTAGTAAACGGAGCGTTGGAAAGTTAGGTGCCCCTCTATTCCTCCTTTGCCGAATTCCACTATTTTATTTTATCCCCCTAGCACACCACTAGTGTAGGGAAAATCAATCCTATCGTCGGCACGTCCCTTTTTCACGACCCCACCGAGCACTTGCCTACTCCGGAACGATTATTTTTTCTCCGATTCGACTTGAGATTTTCACAAGTGCTCGCGGGCTGCAAGGAGTTGTTACTCAGCCCTACCAAGGCTGAGAAACGCTTTAGCAAGCCTATAAATTACGTCATCTGAATCGAGAGAGAGAGCACGGACTCATTAGTGTAGTTGCAAGCATCTCAAATCATACGAGAGTGATTATCCCCTCAAAATCTGCCAGGGAGCTTGGAGTATTGCTACACTAAGCCCTATGTACTTTGCCGCTCGTCAAATTTCGCGGGTATCTTTGCGCTCTTATGATCCCCTGAAATCGTCAGCGAGGTGGGGTGATGAAAGGCGGTTGGAAAACGGCGTAGTCAACTGCAAGGCGTAGGTCCGTGGCAAGGTCGTGGTGCTGACAAGAGGTCGACCAATTTCCCCGTTGCGTCGTATTCGACTTCCCGATTCTGTCAGGGGTTGACGTTGAATGGGATCCAATGTAACTATCGCTACCAGGGGATGATGATGGGGCAGGGGAGTTATCTATATAGCAGCTGACATAAGATAAAGACTTAGAAGGACTTTTCCTATACATCCCGAAGAAACCCCCAAACTTAGCCAACTTATCTTTTTTTTGTCCGAAATCTTCCGCCTGCTTCTAGGAAGGAGTATGAGGCACACTGCGTATTTTATTTATGACTACTGACAGGAGTTGCCGTGTATCACACACTCACTACTACTCGTAGTACCGAGACTATCACCTACAGTACTGTTATACCTTCTACTGTAGGCAAGTGAGCTGCTGTGTATAAGTTGAGATCTCCAGACTATTTACTATAGTAGTGTTAGGCTCACTGTACAACAGGCATCCATCATTCTCTCTCCATAGGTTCTAACACCGTGTGAATTATTCCTTTTGATGTTTACACTAGCGACAGGGGCTATAAAGCCAAGATAACAGGGGTTGTAGGAAACGTACGGCACACAGTATAAGAAGACACCTCACTGTGACCGCTGGTCAATTCCCTTTACGGTATCAATAGTGTATTACTGACCGTGCGGCAACAGGATCTGATATTCAGCCAAAAGGGTCATGAACGCCCCTGTTCCCTTGATCGGATTTGCACACAGTACAGTATGATATTTCTTCCGTAGCCAGATATAGGGTTGTACACTAAAACGACAAGGAAGATGAAACTTACGAAGTGCATTAGTTGGGGGCCACGGATAGCGCTTTCCGGCTCGTCCACCTATCTCCACTTGATCAAGCGTGGTACTTTTGGGAGCCAACAAGCCAAGGCAGTACCCTGTTGCGAGTTTTGACTAAAGAACCGCTCATCGTTAATGGGTTGATAATACTCTATTCTTGGTTGTAGCTAGAAAAACTCTAGTGTAGTGTACACTACAATCGAAGTCGGCATACACACTGGCCCCCGTGAGAATTGCGGCATACGGAGGTGGCGTTTAAGTTACATATACTAACTTAGGTGACAAGGAATACCAGTAGAAGCGAGTATCTCGAGGCTGATAAAGTCGCGGCAATGGTCGGAATCAATAGAGCCCAATATATATGATTGGGAGTTGTTACCTTGATGTGTAGTGTATTTGTCGTTACTAGTACATACCTTACTACGTAGTATACCACTTACACTACACTATTCAATTATGGATATTCAAGCCAAGTGGGGAAGTATTTTCAAATACATACACTAAAAGAAAGACAAGGGTTGGTAATCGAGATAACTAGCGCGGGTTCATCAATCGAACTTCCACTCGATGATTTCCTAGCTGTTCAGTTGGAACAACGCTTGCCGTTCAATTCAACCTACGGCTAGACGAAGACGACGATGTGAGGTCGGAATATCGGTTCTAGGATCGCACGCGCGGCAGAACATGCCGACATGAGAGGGCATGTATTTCAATACGCCTACCAGCAATGAGATTCCGACAGAAAAGAAGGGTCACGCCAAATCACAGCCTAAAGCGATCAATCGATCCTACGAAATCGTGTGTACCCTCACGTCTGATGCGGTTTAGGGGTTCCCGGTGCGTCCTTCGAGGGGCCTCGTTGGAACTAGCTGTTGAGGGGCTTTACAAGACAACTGCAGGCAGCTATTACGATAAAGGGGCTCAACGTCTACACTTCACTCCTCAGAGTGAACAGTGAATACAACAAAAACACTTCACATAATTATCAGTTCTTCGAAAAATGTCCCAACTCGTTTTTCTCATTCAGGTGATGATTATAATTCCTTATAGTACGAATATGATCATTCCACAATCTCACGCGACTTTGTAGACGAGTTTCTCAGCACGAACCTTGCCTTGCTGTTGCAGTTCGAAACCCTCCGAGATAGCCTCCAGACCACCAAGCTCCTTCGAAGGATTCGGCTTGATCCTACCAGACTCGACGTATTCCGGCAGCAAACTCAAGTACTTCTCCCAGAAACTGCGGTCCTTCGGCGTCGGCCCACCCCAGTTGTCGTAAGGCGCGTCGCCAAGATCTATAGGGTCTCCGAAGACAGTATACACAATAGTCGACTCGACCTTGACTTTCGAAAGTCCTGCCGGAAGTTCGGAGGTCTTCCGAGGGAGAATGCAGAGTATGTGTCCTCCTTTTGTCGAGGACAGTGCCCGCGCAACAACCGGCGTGGTCTCCTCCTCCGCGATACAGTCAAATGCGTGCTGAAGGTTGTCATGGAATAGTTCTCGGACTTTTTCAGGCCATGCTGCATCTTTATAATCCACCACAGCGTCAGCCCCAAGCGAGGTGAGGAGGTTGTGGTTCTGCTTCGACCCGGTGGCGATGACGTACAACCCCGCAAGTTTGGCAAGTTGAACCGCATATAGTCCAACAGAGCTGGTCCCGCCGTTGATTAGGACCGGGAAAGCTGACGTGGCGGGTTTGCTAGGCTCAGGGAGACCTAAACGCTGGAACATGGCCTGCACAGCAGTCGCGAAGGCTAGACTGATAGTTGATGCATCCTGGAACGAGACAGAGTCCGGTACGGCCCACACAAAAGAGGATCCGGTAGCAAGGTATTCCGCGTAAGCCCCGCGCAGCGGCTTATCCATGGTGCCGTACACGAAGCCAGCCACACGCTGCCCCTCGCGCCATGATGAACCGTTGGGGTCCGCGACAGTTCCGGCGAAGTCACAACCCACGATACGGCCTGCAGGTCGATGCGGCACAGCTTTCCAATCGGTTGGATTTTGCGCTGCGTAGTGCACGCGGACGAGGATTTCACTCTCAGCTGGTTTTGGCTTCGGGATCTCCTTGACGGCAGCTGTGCCTCCCTCGACTGTTACGAAAGCCTTCATCTTGTGCGAATGACTGACTGATGATAACAACTTTGACAGGGCCCTGGGGCGAAACATGGATTAATGGATCTAGGGTGAGTTGGGTAAGAGCTGATACGAGTAGAGTGTAGTGTTTCGTAACAAACTCGGTAGTCTCAACATAGACTAAGGAAAGAACTGGGAGATGAAGTTTATCTTATATCCAGATCATCGTGACGTAATCAGGAAATTCTAATTTGCTAATTTATCCTCAATTATCGCCGAGAGCATGTATAAGGTAACACATCCAAACTGCAACGTCAATATGAATTGTCTTGGGTGAATATTATTTGGTAATCTTGGGGCTACTGCGCTGTGCTAGATGTTGTGTGACCCATCGGGTCATTTTTTCCCCTGCTTTGTCATATATACAAACACTGAGGAACAACTGAGACAATTGGATCGGGATATTTTCTTTCCTAATGATATCGCTAACGCCGATGAAGAAGCACCGACAGAACCCGAGGAAAGTTTGATTGACAATCATGAGGGCGGTTTCAAGCGGCGCCACCGCTTTCTAGGTGTCGTCGGTGATGCAAGTGATTCAAGTCGACAGGTCTAGATTCTGAGCCGACGCCATTTGCTACATGAAAATACTATCCAATGCAGTAGTATAAATGGCCAATAATAGGAAATGATATAGTACTCGGGCAAGAAATGAGAAAGACAAGTAATTGTGTGACCGCAACGCGGGATAGGTATAAGCAGGGTTGGAAAAATTATTTACTAAATTAGTGCTGGCCTATACTAATATTTACTAAAAATACTAAAAAATATTAAAAAAAAAAAAAAAAAAACTAAAACCTTGTTTAATTAAAATAATAATAATAATAATAAATATATTTATATTAACGCATTTTTTATTTAACTTAGCTATTTAATTAAATAAGCTATTTTTAAAACTTATATAAAAATCGGGATTTAATTATTTAATAACTTTACAAATATTATAGCTATTAAAGTGCAGTTTGAAATTTTAAACTAATAACTTAATAAAGAATTTAAAAATATTTTTATTTATTTTACTACTATTTTATTTAAAGCTTTACAAAAAAACTACGCTAAAATTTGTCATAATTTAGGTGTACTACTAACTAAACCACTAATCAGAGTATGCTTTTTCTAATTCTGTCTGCCTATATTACTATGATTTATTTAAATATGTTCTGCACACTATTTTTTGTTTTTATAAGCTTTAGTCTTATATAAAACCTATTATACAAAATATATATTATATTATAACGCATCCCACAAGCTAGTTTCGCACACAAGCAAGTTTCGCACTTTGGCTTGGCGTACCCTGTAAGCTAATTTATATGCAAAGGTACTTATTCCACTTTATTATAACTTCGCGAAAACAGGTCGTACAACAAAATAATTAGTACTATTAGATTCGCAATGAAATAACGAATCTAATATTATTTTATTTTATTTTATAGCTATTTTATTTGGGCGTATAGCCTTAAAAAACGAATTTGCAGGGATTATTTTAGCGTAGTTTTTAATAACGCTTTAAATAAAATAGTTAGAAAATAAAAGAAAATACTATTAGATTCGTTATTTCATTACGAATCTAATAGTACTAATTATTTTGTTGTACGACCTGTTTTCGCGAAGTTATAATAAAGTGGAATAAGTACCTCTGCATATAAATTAGCTTACAGAGTACGCCAAGCCAAAGTGCGAAACTTGCTTGTGTGCAAAACTAGCTTGTAGGATGCGTTATTTAACTTTAAAAAACTTTTCAAACGTAACAATTTTAAAGCTTTTACTTAAAAGTTATTTATAATATACAACTACTATAGCTTTAAAACAACTAGCTTGCTTTATTTTTTTTATAAAACTTTTATATACAAGTTATTTATAAAATAGCAACAAAACATTTTTAAATAACAACAAAAGCTAAAAATTATTAAATTTTTTTAATATTAATATAATAAAACTAAAAAAAGCTTTTATTTAACTATTTTAATAATAAAATGTTTAATTAATTATTAAGCTTAACAAACTAAAGAAATAATTAAAGCAAAAAAAGCAGTTTATATTAGATTTGTATAAACTGCGTTTTAAAAAAGCATATAAAACAATTATAAAAAAAAAAAAAAAAAAAGTTCTAAAAATTAAAAAATTAGAAAATTTAAAAAACTTTAACAATCTAAATACTTTTTATTAAACCTTTTATTACATTATTTTTTTTAATTAACAGCTTAACTTTAGCTATTATATTAAAAATAGCTTTTTTAATTTAAAGCTACTTATATTATTATTTTTATTATTATTTTTATTTTTTGGCCGAAAAAAGCATTTTTAAAACCAAGCTAAACGTAGATTTTATTTGCAACGTTATTAAAACAAGCATAATAATAAATTTAACAGCAATACAAATTTAAGCAAGCTATTTAAATTTAAGTACTTTTTACTTAAAATAAATTTTATTTATAATAAATAAGTTAAATAGATTTAAAAGCTAAATTTTATATTTATTAGTTTAATACGCAAGTTTTAACGTTATTTTAAATATATTTTGTATATATATAGCAAAATAAACTAAGCTTATAAAAACTAATATTATAGCTTTATTTAAAGCTTAAATAATAAAGACTAATACTAATATAAACATAATTAAAATGCATTTTTTGCATAGATTAAAACTTTTATTTGCTAGTTAGCTTTTTTAAAAGCTAATATTAGCAGCAAATTAAAAACAGCTAAACAGCTACTTAATTAAAACCTTAAAACTTTTAATTATTATTTTATTTAAATTAAGAATTAAAAAAGCAAGCAAACTAATTTTAAAAAGGTTATACTATATTACTAAAAGCTTTTTATTATGCTTTAAAATAAAATACTTAGTTATTTTAACTTATTACTTATTAAAAAGATTAATATAATAAATGTAGCTATATAATGTTAAAAAATAATAAAACTAACTAAAAAAAATTAAAACTAAAAAAATTTTGGGCAGTTTAAATCCTAAACTAACTTTAAACTAAACAAAAGCTTTTAACAATATTAATACTTAAATAAAAAAGATTATTATTGCTAAAGCTAAAAATACGTTAATATAACTAAAAAGCGTAATAGCTATTATATTAATAATAATTAAAAAGGTTTTAATTAAAACAGTATTAATAACAAACATAAGCGCTATACTATAAAAAAATTTTTATTAAATAGCAACAGCTTTTATTTTTTAGCAAAACGTGCTTGCAATAATAGCAACCTGCGTAAAAATTATAAATTAGCTATAAAAAATGTTAAATGCTTTAATTGTAATTAAATAAGGCATATAAGTTATAATTGCTTGCAACTTTAAAAAGTTAAAAAGCAAAAAATTTAAAAAATTTAAACTATTTATAATTTAAATAAATACTGTTTTAAAAACGATAACAATGCTAATTATATTTAATTTAGGTTTTTATTAAAAAGCTATGCAAATAATAGCTAAAAAAAAAACAAATAAGCTTAATCTTTAAAAATGTTAAATTTAAATTTAGTTAATAGCTTTATATTCCAATTTTATAACGTTTTTATACTTTTTACAATGTTTACACTACATTTTTTAAAAAACCTTTTATTTAAACTTATATTAATTTAAATTTATATGCTAAATATAATTACGTTAATTATACTTTTGCTTTTTATTATAAATTGGAAAAAGCTTTTTTTTATATTTATTTTTTATAATATACTGCTAACAACATTTTTCTTATTTATAACGCTTATTAGGTTTTTTATAAATTAATTAATAGCTGCAAAATTACTTAAAAATTCTGTTGCGCTTATATTACTATTAACAAAAATAACAAATTTAAAAACAGTTTTGTTTTGCTATCCTAGTTAACTTTAAAAAATTAAGGTATTATATTAGATTTAAGCTTTAATTAATAATATTTTAAACTATAGTTAAAACATTTTAAACTAATAATAGCTTTTTAATTTACAAAAGCTTGTTGCAATTAAAAGTTTTATTAAATAATTATTTAATTGCCTAAACCTGTATAGCTTAAAAAAGTAGAGTTATTTTTAACTTAGTTAAAACTTAAAAAAGTTTTAGCTAAGTTTTATAACTTAGCCAATTTTTTTAGTAATAATAAAGCTAGCTTATTTCTTTATTTTAAACGTAATAATTTTATAATAAACCTGCAAAACAATGCTACAGTTTTTTATTATTTTATATATTTTTTAGCATAAAATAAGCTAACAGCTTTATAAACTTGGCTTAATAAAATATTAAAAAATAAAAAAATACGCAAATTTAAAAGCTTTGCAAGCGTTTTAATTCTTTTTATACCTAAGAAAAATAAAAGCTTACGCTTATATATTAATTATAAAAAACTTAATAAAATTATAATAAAAAATTGCTTTATTTTTTTTTTTATTTTAAAAATGTTAAATAAGCTGTTTTATGCTAAAGTTTTTATTAAAATCGATTTTAAAAACGCTTATTATTATATATAAGTTAAAAAAGAAAATAAATAAAAAACAGCTTTTTATATTAAATATAGTTATTATAAATTTTTTGTTATATTTATAAGTTTGTGCAACGCCTTTGCTACTTTTTAAAATTATATATAAAAAGTATTTAACAATATTTTAAATATTTTCTATTTTATATATATAAATAATATATTTATATTTTTAATAAATAAAAAGTTTTATATAAAACATATATAAAACGTTATTTAAAAACTATAAAAAGCAAAACTATATGCCAAACTTTTCAAATGCTAGTTTTATCAAAAAAAATTTAACTTTTTAAAATATATTATATTTAGCAAAAAAGTTGAAATAAATTTTAGCTATGTTAACACTATTTAAAACTAGCTACTTTTTTATTTTTGTTATAAGTTATAAAAATTTTTAAAGTTTTATAACTTTTATTGCTGCTTTATTAAAAAGTATTTTTAAATTATAGCTTTATTAACTAAATATTTAAAACAAAGCGCAATTAAAACAAAAAAAAGTTAAATTTTATTAAATAGTTTAGCGTATACAGCTTTTAATAAGCTAAAAAACTTATTTAAAAAGGCTATTTTTTTTATATATTTTAATTTTAAAAAGCAAATATTAATAAAAACTAATTTTTTTAAAGTAGCGCTAACAAAAATATTATTACAAAAAAATAATTAAAAATAGTAGCAACTTGTTTTATTTTATTTTTGCATATTTAACAATATAAAAACAAAATATAATGTTTTTAATTAAAAAATGCTTGTTATTATAAAATGTTTTAAGCATTAGCAGCACTATTTATAAAAAAGCAAATTATTTGTTAAAGTTTTAACTAATTATACTAATTTATAAGCTTTTATAAAAACGCCTAAATTAAATAGCAAACAAGCTTAATAATATATATATTTAACTTTTTTTAACTTTATTATTAAATATAAAAAAAGCAAGCGAAATAAAGCTAATACGCTTTTACGCCGCTTTAATTATATAGCTTATAAGGCCTAAAATGCTAATTTACTTTTTTTGTTAAAACAAAAAATTAAAGTAGCTAATGCTAAAATAAAAAACCATATTTTTAAAACTTTTGCAAAAAAGATTTTTGTTACTAAATTGGCTGCAAAACATATTATTTTTGTATAAACAATTATACGTTATTATATATATATAGCTGCAAATAATAAAAACTTTTAAAACCTAAAGATTTAACAAAGTCTACAAAACTTAATTTTTTAAATCTAAAAAAAAAATTTTAAGTATTATTAGCTATATAAACAATTTTTAAATAAACAGCTTATAAAGCTTTAATAGTTTATTAAAAATTTTTTATTGCAATATAAAAGCAAAGCTTATATTTTTTTTAAAAAATCAGTTTATTTTTAGCTTATTAAGCTATACTATAATAATTTTATAGCTAAACATTTTAGTTAAAATTGTACATTAAAACTATTATAGCAAAAATTTTATTAGCAAACTATAAAAGCAAATATTTATAACTATATAACTAAATGCGCTATTTGTTTTAAATTTAAAGTAAAACATTATTAAAAATATAATGCTTTAAATACTTTTTTAATATTTATTAGCTTTATAAAAAAACTATTTATAAACTTTATTATTAAGTTATTTAAAACATTTTATTATAAAATTATTATTAATACAATATTTATAATAGTTAACTAATTTATTAAACTTATACACTTATTTTTTGTTAACATTATTATTATTACTACTTAATTAACAGTTTTATTTTATAAAAAAATAAAATGTTGTTTTAAAGCTTTTACAAATATAGTTTTTAACAAAAATTTTGTTTTTATTAATTAGTTTTAGTTAAATTTATACTACTACTTTAAAATTAAAAAAAGACTTTCGATTGCGTTTTATTTCCAAACTAATAGCTAAACCGAAAAAATGAACTAAATTATAAAAAGCTATTTCTAATGTTTTGTTAATAATAAACAAACTAATTAGCCTTAGCTATTGTTACAAACCTTTTTTATAATAAATATAGCTATTAATAACACTATTAAAAAATTGCTTTTTAAAACATTATATAAATATATTTTAAAATTTAAACCTTTTGTTAAAAACAACTTTATTTTAAAAAAAGTATTATTAGTACAAAACTGGCTATACAAATTAAAAACTATTTGCAACAAATTAATAAATTAGTAACATAATACAATTAAAAAATATATAAAAAACTATAACGTTAAACATACTTTTAAAAGTTTTTGTACTAAAAAATTAATAGTTTTATTAACCTAGAACTTTAAATTCTAAAATTGCAAATTAGCTTTTAAGTTTATTAAACCTTTTAAAATTTTAAAAACGGTTAAATTATTGTCACGTTTAGGAAGTCTCTTAAGGTTAGGTACAATATAATGTATATTTTATATAATAGGTTTTATACAAGACTAAAGCTTGTAAAAACAAAGAATAGTATGTAGAGCATATCTAAATAAATTATAGTAATATAAGTAAACAGGATTAAAAAAAACATACTTTAATTAGTAGTTTAGTTAGTAGTACACCTGAATTATAACAATTATTTTTTTTTTTTGTAGTAAGTTGTTTTAACCTAAGTATAAGGTTAAATGTTGTTATAAGTAGTGCTAATATAATTAAAAATAAAATTATAACAAAGTATAATATAAAATTAAGAGCTAAAAATTAATTAAAATTAATAAAAAATAGGTATAAATAATAAAAAAAGTGGTGTAAACAATAGAAATTTTTAGCTAATAAAAAAATTCTGCGCATTTTAAATAATTTTTAAATACTTAGGCTTGCAATAACGCGTTGCTTTAAATACAAATTATTTAGCAAGCTAATTTGAAAACAAAGTATATAGCTTGTTATATTTTTTTTTTTTTTTTTTTTTTTTTTTTTTTTTTTTTTTTGGTGGTGGTAAAATTTTTTTTTTTTTTTTTGTACGTTTGGTGATAATTGCGGTTTTTTTTTGTTTTTTTTTAT
>MU377379.1:0-21866 GCA_022495195.1 Xylaria digitata
ATTAATTAAAAAAATTAATATAATAAAAATTTTAATAAAAAATGTTTAAATTGTTAAAGTTTTTTAAATTTTTTAATTCTTTAGTTTTTAAAACTTTTTTTTTTTTTTTTTTTATAGTTATTTTATATGCTTTTTTAAAACGCAGTTTATACAAATTTAATATAAACTGCTTTTTTTGCTTTAGTTATTTTTTTAGTTTGTTGAGCTTAGCAGTTAATTAAGTATTCTGCTGTTAAAACAATTAAGTAAAAGCTTTTTTTGGTTTTATTATATTAGTATTAAAAAGATTTAAAAGCTTTTAGCTTTTGTTATTATTTAAGAATGTTTTGTTATTATTTTATAAATAACCTGTATATAAAAGTTTTATAAAAAAAATAAAATAAGCTAGTTGTTTTAAAGCTATAGTAGTTATATATTATAAATAACTTTTAAGTAAAAGCTTTAAAATTGTTACGTTTAAAAAGTCTTTTGAAGTTAGGTATAATATAATATATATTTTATATAATAGGTTTTATATAAAACTAAAGCTTGTAAAAACAAAGAATAGTATGCAAAGCATACCTGGATAAATTATAGTAATATAGGCAAATAAAATTAAAAAGAACATATTTTAATTGGTAGTTTAGTTAGTGGTGCACCTAAATTATAACATTTAATATATTATTTGTATGCTTTTTTAGCTTGCTAAAAAGTTTAAAAATAAAAACAAAAATAAATAAGCTTAAGCTATTTTAATAATAAAATTGTTTACTTTTTAAAATGTTAATTTAATTTATGCTTAAGTTGCTTTTAAACAATAAATATTATTTTGTTTTATTTTTAATTTTTTTATTTTTATTTTATAAATTTATAACTATAAGCTATATATATATTTAATTTAGCTATTTAGCTAATTTTTTATTAATAATTAAATTTTTAAGTTTTTTTAATATAATTAACAAGCTTAATTAAATAATTATTTTTTAAGTAAGCTTTATTAACTTAAACTAATTTAAAAAAGTTTTTTATTTTTAAATTAGCAACGTTTTAATTAAGCTATTTGCAATTATATTATTAATAAATATATAAGTTATTTATATAATTTTTTTTTTTACTTTTTAATATAATTAATAATTATAAATGTTTATATAACAAAGCTTTATATAAAATATAATTAGCTTTTTTATAACAAAGTTAATAGTTTGTTAGTTATTATATTAGATTTTAATATATTAGTTATATAGCTTTATTTTTAGCTTATTAATAAACTTATTAATATATATTACTTTTTTAGCTGCTTGTACTAAAACAAAAAGCTTAGCTTTAATAATTAAAATAGTTATTATGTTTTATTTATTAGCTTGCTATTTAATTATTTTTTTAAAAAGCTTTATAATATAAGCTTAAAAGCTTTTTTTATTTAAAATATTATTAACAAAAAAAGTATTACTTATTATTATAAAGTTGTTTTTATTTCTAAATTGTAATACTAAATGCTAACTAAATAATAAATAAATAAAAAGCTTATTAGCTACTTTATAATGCTTAAAAAAAAAGTTATAATTAAATTAAGCTAATTAAAAAGTAGCAAACGTTATATTTAAGCAAGTAATTATTGCAGCATATAATATTAATCCGGTTTTTTATTAATAGCGCTTAATATTATAAAATAATACGCTTTTTTTATATAGGAAAAGCTTTTTAATTTTTATTAAAGTGCTTGCATAAATAATAAAAGTATTATTTTAAAGCTTAGCTATTTTTTTAATATAAAAGGCTTAAAATAGCTAAATTAGCTTTTTTTTTCGGTTATAAATTATTTTTATTTTTAAAAACTATTATAAATTGTTTTTTTTTATTAAATTATAGCAAGCTTTTAAAGCAGCGATCGCTTTATTAACTATTAGCTAGCTTAATTTTTTATATATAATAACTATATTATTAACGTATATAAAAAAAAGTATATTACTGCGTAAAAAATAATAAAGTTTATAAAATATTAATTAAAAGCTTATTTTTTTTAATAATTTAGTAATCTTTTTTTGTTATAGCAAAAAAGATTTTTACAACTTATATAAAGCTTGTAAAAGTTTTATAACAGTATTTAGCTTTTAATAGCTTAAAAGTATACGCATATAAATTTTTTTGTTTAATTTAATGTTAACAAATGCGTTTATAGCGTTATATTATTTAAGTTTTAAATTAAATTTAGCAGCTATAATAATTAACGTTTTAAAAGATTTTTTTGCTAAAGTGTTAGCATAAATGTTTTTTTTTTTATTATTTAGCTACTAATTTTTCTAAACTATTAAACAAGCTTTATATTTTTTATAATAGCTATGCTTATTAAATTTATATATATATACTTATATATAGTTTAAAATTAATTTATTAATAGCTAAGCTTTTTAGCATTTTTTTTTAAGTGCGCATTTTTTTATAGCTTTATAAATAAGCTTGCTTAGCTTTTTAAAAATAATTTTTTAATAAGTATATATCTAGCTCTTTATATTATTTTAGCAATAATAAAAGATTTTTTTTATAAATTTTTTTTTTTTAGCTAAAAAGTTTTTTTAAGTAAGCTTTTAAATAATTATTAACTAGCTTTAAAGCTTTTTTTATTATATTTGCATTTTTATTAATATTTATTACTTATAATAGCATGCGCTAATAAGCTTTTTTAAAAGCTTTTTTTTTTTTATAATGCTTTATTTTATTATAATTTTTATTTAATATAAAACTTTTTACAATATTAATTAGCTGTAATAAATTATTTAATATGTAATAAGCTTTTTTAAAAGCTTTTTCTTTTTTAGCAACAAAGCTTTTAACAATTTTTAATATTTGCAGTTAGTTATTATAATATTTAAACAAGCTTTTTATTATTTTAAATAGCTTTGCTTTAATAATTAATTTTTTGTTTACTAGCCTAAAGTTTTATAATTTAGCTGCATTAAAACAAATAGCTTAACTATTAATAATAAGCTTAAATAAACTTAAGTTAGTAAAAGCTTTTTTTTTTAAACTAACTAAATCGGGCGTTAGCTATAAGCTTAACTTTTTAAGCTAAATTATTATTAAAATTAATAATGCAGCTTTAAATAATTTTAATAATGTTAATAAGCTTAACGTATAATATAAGCTATTAAAACATATAAGCTATTAAAACACTTTTTTACACTTTTATATATATAAGTTAAATAATTTAATTATAACATATTAAATTAATTAAATTTAATTGGATATATTATTGTTAAATGTTTTTATAACATTTTAATAAGTTTGCGTATTATGCTTAAGCTTGCTGCATATTTTATATTTTTGTACGCGCGCTGCACTAGCTTTTGTATAACAACTACTTATACGTATTTTATTCGAAATTTGCGCTTTAACAGCTTGTTCGGTTTTAAAATCTTGTTTTTGCTATATAATAAATAACTTTTTATTTTAAATACGTTTATTTTTTGTATAGCAGCGTTAGCTAAGTTTATAGTTTGCTATTTAAAATGCTGCATTTTTTTTTTTTAATAATTAAACTTTATATACAAATAATATTATACTTTTTATAACTTAGTTAATAATTTTTAAAATAGTTTTTAGCAAATTATTTTAATATTATATAACTTTTTTTTTAATATAGTTAGCTTAAAATTATATATTTTTAATATTATATAAAGTTTGTAATTTTTAAAAAAATAAATGTTTTTTAGCTAATAATAATAATTTAAGCAGTATTTTAATTAATAATTTTGTTTTAAGCTATAAAATTATATAATTTAAATTATACAAAACTAATTTAGTATTTTAAAAACTTTTTTAAATATTTAATTTAGTTATAAATGTTTTATACGTTTAATAAAACGTTATAAAAAAATCTTTTTTTTTAATATATATAATATAACGTACGATATAAGTTTATTGATAACATAAGTTTATTGACAACTTTTTTACACTTTTGTACAAACAAACATAATAATTTAACTATAATATTAACAATCAATTTAATTTAATTAGAAATATTTTTATTAAATGTTTTTATAATATTTTAATAAGTGTACGCATTGTGTTTGAGCTTGCTGCATGTTTTATACTTTTGTACGCGCGTTATACTACTTTTTGTACGACAACTATTTGCGCGTATTTTTTTTAAAATTTGCTTTTTAATAGCTTGCTTAGTTTTAAAATCCTGTTTTTTTTGTATAATAAAGGATTTTTTATTTTAAATACGTTTGTTTTTTGTACGGCGATGTTAGTTAAGTATATAATTTGCTTTTCGAAATGTTAAAACTTTTTTTTTTAATAATGCAACTTTATATATAAGCAATATTATATTTTTTGTAATTTAATTAACAGTATTTAAAATAGCTGTAAAAAAGCTACTTTTATGTTGTATAATCTTTTTTTTAATATAATTATTTTAAGATTGCGTATTTTTAATGTTATATAAAGTTTATAATTTTTAAAAAAGTAAATGTTTTTTGGACAATAAAAATAATTTAAATAATGTTTTAGTTAGCAATTTAGTTTTAAATTATAAAAGCATATAATTTAAGTTGTATAGAATTAATTTAGTATTTTTAAAACTTTTTTATATATTTGATTTTATTATAAAAGCTTTATATGTTTAATAAAAAGCAGTAAAAAAATTTTTTTTTAAAATATAAATAATATGCAACTATATTAATTTATTAATTTTATTAGCGTATAAACATTTTAATAAGCTAAAACAATTAATATTAAAAGGCTAAAGCTAATGTAATAAATATAAAAGTATGCAAAAAGTAATAATTTTATGTTTTTTAGCGTATAATTTAAATTTAGTAAAGTAGTAGCTTTTATAGCTATTAAAAATAAGTAAGCAATAAATATTTTTTGTATAACTAGTAATATGTTTATTAAAATGTTAAATTTAATTTAAACTTTGTTTATTTGTTGTTTAATTATTTTTTGTAGTTGCAATAACTTAATTATATAGCAATTTGCTGTTTTTATACTAAAATAAAAAATAGGTTTTTTTAGCTAAAATAATATATAGTAAAATAATATAACTGTACAATAAAACATTTTAAATAACAAACAATTATTTTTAATTGTTTTGCTATATTGTTTTTAGTTATTTGCGCTAATTAAAGGTTGTAATAACTATTTTAAACAATATTTTGCTTATTATAAAGCTTGTTTTATTAAAATTGTAAATATTTTTTTTAGCAATTTTATTAAAAGTTATTATTAATTATATAAGCTTAAACTATTTTTAATATATATTAAAATTTTTATAAAAAACATGTTAATAATTAATTTTTTAGTTAAAACGTGTACAAAAAGTAGGTTGTTGTTGTACAAAGTTTAAAGCCTAGTTAATGCCGACCGCAGTTGCGTTATAAGCGTATAAAAAGAAATTTGTTATATTTTTAATATTATTTAACCAAGGCAGAAATAATTGCAAAACTAGGTTTATTATATATTATATAATAGTTTGCTTTTTTAAATCAGTTAATTTTTATACTAATAAAAATGTATTGTGTTATAGAAAAATTTTAAGCTGGCGGTTTTTAAGCGTTGTACAAAAAACATTGTAAATTTTTGCTGCATAATTAAGAGTTAATTTTTTGTTGCGTATAAAAGCTTGTAATGCAAGCTATATATTTTTTTTATTTTATAAGCGCGCTATTGTTAATTGTTAAATAAATAATAAATAAACAATAAATGTACAAAAGTATAAAAAAGTTGTTAATAGATTTGTGTTATTAATAAACTTGTGTTATACGTTATATTTATATTAATTTGTTAATTTTTTTTGCGTATATATGTTTTAATAAACTAAAACAATTAATATTAAAAAGCTAAAAACAATATAACAAATAAAAAAGTATACAAAAAATAATAATATTATAATTTTTAGCATATAATTTAAATTTAATAAAATAATAGCTTTTATAACTGTTAAAAATTAATAAGCAGTAAATATTTTTTATATAACATATAATATGTTTATTAAAATGTTAAATTTAATTAAAATTTTGTTTATTTGTTGTTTAGCTGTTTTTTGTTATTATAATAACTTAATTAAATAATAATTTATTATTTTTATATTATAATAAAAAATAATTTTTTTTTGTTAAAATAATATATAGTAAAACTATATAACTATATAATTTAACATTTTAAATAATAAATAATTATTTTTAATTATTTTAATATATAACTTTTAGTTGTTTATACTAATTAAAAGTTATAACAATTATTTTAAACAATATTTTGTTTATTATAAAACCAGTTTTATTAAAGTTATAAATATTTTTTTTAATAATTTTAAATTTTGTTATTATAAGTTATATAAACTTAAACTATTTTTAGTATGCATTAAAATTTTTGTAAAAAATTTGCTAATAATTAATTTTTTAATTAAAACGTGTATAAAAAGTAAGTTGTTATTATATAAAGTTTAAAGCTTAGTTAATATTAACTGCGGTTGCATTATGTACGCGCAAAAAAAAATTAGCTATATTTTTAATACTATTTAACTAAAGCAAAAACGATTGCAAAACTAAATCTATTATATATTATACAATAGTTTGCTTTTTAAGTTCTGTTAATTTTTATTTAGCGCTTAATATAATTGCTTTTGTTAAACAATTTTGCTATTACATATAAAATGTTGTATAAAAAATATTATATATAGTTGCAGCATGCTAAATAAATAATTTTAGGTTGCGTTATATAGCTTGTAATATAAGCTTTATATTTTTTTTTTTATACAATAGCAGCATTATTAGTTATTAAGTAATTAATGTTTTAAAAACGTATATATAAAAATTAAAAAAGTGTTTTAATAGCTTGTATATTTCGGTAGCTTGTGTTATACGTTAACTTAAATTTAAAGTTTATATATAAATAATTTTTTTTTTTTTGCTTTTTTAGCTAGTTTTTTATAAGCTTGTTTTTGTTTAACTTTTTAGTTTTTGCATTCTTTAGCTTTTTTTGCTTGCTTTTTTTAATTATAATAATAAGCTTATTATTTTTTTGTTTATTTATAACATTTTTATTTATTTATAAAACATTTTAATAGCTAATATTATTAAACATTTTTTTAAAAGCTTTTTAGCTTATTTTAAAAAAATTATTATAAAATTTATTTTTATTTTTATTAAAAAATTTGTTTTTGTTAAATATTACATTTTTAATAATAATTACTTTATTTTTTTAAAAAAGCTAAATTTAGTAGGTATTAATAAATTAATAGCTTATTAAATACTTTATTTGTTATAATTGTATAAAATGCTTTATAACATTGTATTAATGCTATAAACTAAGATTTTAAGCTAAAAAAAAAAAAAAGGAAAAAGATAGCAAAGCTTGCAATCTTTTAAAATTGGATATAATACAATTATTGCTTTATAAGTTGTAATTTATGCGTTTTTTATTGATATAACAGTTTGATAATAATTTATATATCATATTTTTTTATTAAAACAGAAATACAGATCTTAATTTATATTAATGCTAAATATAATATTTAATTATTATAGTTTTTTTTAACTTTTTAGCTATATTGTTATCTAAATAATTTTTTGCATATTTATTTGCAGCAGCTGTACGCATTTATTTTTTTAATTTAACTAATAGCTTTAAAGCTTTAAAATATAGCTTATAAAATTGTTTAAGTGCAACAAATATATTTTTAAAATTTTTTGCTAAATACTATATATTGTTAAAGTTATATTTTTGCTAAAAAACTTAATATTGCAATATATAATATTTTTTATATAAGCATAATTTTTTTATTTTATTTACTTTATACTTAAATTTTTTGTTAATATTTTTAAGTTTTAAAAACGTTTAAATTTGTTATAATAATAAATTGTTATTTACTTTTTGCAATTAGTTAGCATAAAATAAATTTTTTATTTTATATAATAAAAATAAGTTTAAAACGTAGCTATAGCTTTATTTTTTTAAAATTTCAAATAATTTTACAAATTATAAATTTAGCTAAATAGTTAATACTTATATAAAAAACTTTTTTTTTTTAAAAAATATCTTATTTTTTATTTTAAAGTTAACTAGTTTATACTTTTTGTTAGCTTATAATTTTTGTTGTTTTTAAGCTGCTTTTATTAATGCATATGTTATTTTTTGGACCTTTTGTATTTGTTTTATTAGTTTTAATGCCAGCTTTTGCAGTAGCATACTAGTTTTTTTGTTTAAAAGTTCTATTAACAATAGGTTACATATATTAATTTTTAAAACTATTTTTAAAAAAGCTATATTTAATAATAAATGCTATAATAAATTATAAACAAAATTTAACGCTAATAAATAAAAGCTTTAATTATTTTAATATTTGTTAATATAAAATCGTAGTTATTAATTAAGTTCTTAGTTAATAAACTTAATTGCTTTTTATATTTAAAAATAATAAGCGCTACTATTGCAGTATTTTATTTTAATTAACTTGTTAATCTTTTTTATAAAATTTAATATAAAAAGCTTTATGTTATTTAATAGCTAGCAATTTAATATGCTAAAAAATTAATATAAAAAACAATAGTATTATGCTACTACTGTTTTTGCTATATTAGATTTTTTATTTAAAAGTATAGCTAGCAAACAGCTAAACTTATTTATAAAAGCTTAAACGTAATTATAGCTTTAACAATTTTTTAGCATGTTTTTTTTGTTTACTATTACTTGTTTTTATACTGCTTGCAGTATAAATATTAAATATAATAGCTTAAATATTTTATTTTAAAATATTTTATTTTTTTAACAGTTGTAACAGTTGCGCACATATTTTTTAATATTCTGCTTTAAATAAAGCTAATAAAAATCTTGTTTAATTATTTTAATTGTTTTGTTTTAGTTTAAATAAGCAGTAATTTTAATATAATATAACTTTTTAATTAAAGCTATTTACAAAAAAATAATACTATTTAAAATAGTTTTAAGCATTTATAGCTAATAATTTTTATAGCTTAACTTTTAAGCTTTATTTTTTTTTTTAATTAGTTTTACTAATTTAGCTTTTTTAAATACTATTTTGTTGCTTTTTATAACAGTTATTAATTTTTTTATAACTTGAAATTTAATTATAATTAAAATGCGTTTTTTAGCTTTTTATACTTTTATTATAAATAACTTAGCTATTTTTTTAAATAAAGCATTAGCTACTACGTTTTTTTTTTTAAGTTTATATTAAAAAATAATATTAAAGTTTGTTAAAAAGTTAGCTTATTAAATTTAGCGTATTAAAAGCATACGTTTAATTAAAAAGTATAAAAAAGCTTAATAATTAATAATAACAAAAAATTTTTGTTTTAAAAGCTTTAAATAATAATGCTTTAAAATTTGTATTACAGCTAACATTTTTTTGTTTTATATAAAATAAGCTTTTTTTAATACAATTATCGTTTTAAAAAAATATTTTACAAGCTTTTATTTTTTGTTTTTTTATTGCTGCTAAATAATTTTATTAATAACGTTTTTTAATACATTAATTTTTACTTAAATAAGTTGCTTTAAGCAAAAAAATGCTAATACTAATGTTTAACATATTAATTGCTTATAGCTTTAAAAGCATTTTTTTGTTTTAAGCCTTTTTTAAACAAAACGTTTTTTTTAAATAATTAGTTTAATAGTTTTATAATATTGCTAACATAATAAATAAATATATAAATAAAGTTATATAGTTTTAAAAAAAATTAAACTGTTTTAATTTTATTAAAATTTTTAAACTTTTAGTTTATAATAGCTTTGATTTTTGTTAAATTAATTTAAATACTAATTCTAGCTTTTATAATAACGCTTAAATAATCTATTATAATAATATTAAATCGAAATTTTTTAATATTTTTTTGCAATTAAACTTTGTACAAACAATAAATAACCTTTTTATATTGCTTTTAATACTTTTTTTTTAGTTTTAAATATATTAATATATTATTAACATATATATTAATAAATTTGTTTAACAATTTTTATAATTAAGTATTAACAAAAAATTGCTACTAAGTTAAGCTTATTTTAAAGCTAAAAAAAAAAACTTTTTATTAAAAAACTTTTTATTAAATATAAAAAGCTATAAAATATTAAAAATTAATTAATATATATAGCTAATAAAAAGTTTTAATAACATTAAATTTAAAATATTGTTTTACATTTTAATAGTTATAAATAATACTGTTTAAATCTAAAGCTAAAACTATTTTATTTTTTAAATATTAATTTTATTAGCAATAATTAATATAAAATTTTTACTTTTGCAAATACAGCTTAAAAACAAATAAAATTAGCGCTACGTTTATTTTTATAGCTAGTTTAATAAAATCTATTTTTAATAACTAGTTTATTATTTTTTTTTTTAAAAATAAATATTAAATTAAAGTTTAATATTTTAAAAGCTTACTGTTTTATACTTTTTTATTAAATTTAAAAACTATATTATATTTTAGTTGTAATAAAAACAAAATGTTTGCTTTTTTTTTTAAAAAAAAACTTTTTAAATATACTAATAGTTTTAAAAAAAAACGTTAAACTAAAACTATATATTTAAAATTTTTATTTATAAAAAATAGTATACGCTTTTTATTATGCGTTTTTTAAAGCTTAACTGCTTTTATATTTATAGTTTCTTTATTTTTAAATAATTTTATAAACTTAATAAATATTAGTTTAGTTAGCATTTTTAATGCTAGCTTAACTTATTGTTAACAGTTTAAATTATTTTTAACTTGCTTTATAATTTTTTAAATTATAGCTTAGTTTTTTATTTTTTTTGCGCTTATTATAGCAGCAGCTAACTTTTTTTTTTTTGTTTTTTAAAATATGCAATATTTTTTTTTTAAAGCCTAATTTTGCTAGTTTATATTTTATTAAACGCTAAAATTAATTTAACGTTTAGCTTTATTTAATAATTAAATTTAAATAGCTAAAAAATACTTTGCTAATATAAATTAATTTTTAAGCTATATTAAACGTTATTTTTTGCAATTTAAAAAAAAGTTATATTTAATAAACCAATTTATATTAATTATAACCTTATAACCTATGTTTATTATTTAAAACATTTAGTTTTTAAAACAGCAGCTATTAATTTTTAAAATAGCTATTAAATACTTTTTTATTAAGCCTACAATTTTTTTGCAATAATTAAACAAAAATATTAATTAGTTTAAATAAATTATTTATATATTAAGTTATTATTTAACTTGTTTAACTAATTTTTTGCTTACTAATAAATTTGTTTATACTTTAATATTATATAACGCAATAATTTTTATTTTAAAGTTATTTATTTATAATTATATTTTTTAATTAAATAGTATTAACTTTTTTTAGCTACTTATTTTAATTAATTAAAAAAATAAAACTATTAAAAAAATTTTTAATAGTTTTGTTAATTTTTTAAATTATTTAAACTAAATAAATTATTGCTTATTTTTTTTTTAGCTAACTAAACTTTGTTTATATTTGCTTGCTTTTTAAAATAGTTAGCTATTTTATATTTTAGTTTGCTACATTTAAAGCCCATATTATTATTTTAATAAACTTTTTTTTTTTTATTAGTTAGCGCTTGTTTAAATTAGCTAGCTATTTTAATAAAGTTAAGTTTATTAAGCGCTTATTACAAAGTTTTTGCAGCTAAATTGCCAGCTTTAGCTTTAGTTTTGCAATTAATATTAATTTTTTAACGTTATTAAAAAGCATATTTATAATTAAATACAGCTTTAATTACTTTGTTATAAAAACGTTTATAAATTATGCTTAAATTAGTATTAGCTTTAAAAATCTTGCTGCTTAAATTTATATTAATATAGCTTTAAAAAATTTAAAGCTATTTGCTTTTAAGCAGCTTAAATTTCTAAGCAAAGCTATTAAACTAAAAAATAAATTAATAAATGTTGCTATTTTTATTAAGCTTAAAACAAAAAATCTTTAATTTTTTATAAGCTAAAACAGCTTAATTTAAATTATAATAAGCTGTTTTTAAAATCTAAATTAATTTAGCAAATTTATTAAATCAACGCTTAATAAAACAAAATTAAATTTTAATAAATTTTTTAGCGTTTTTTTTTAATAAAAACATTATATAACGCATACAGCTTTTTTTAACTTGTTAGCTAGTTTTTTAAGCTAATTATTAAAAAAGTTTTTGTTGTTTACAAACTTATTTAAGTTTGCTTTTTAAGTTTTTGCTTTTTTTTTATAGTTTTTGCTAGCTATATTAATTAAGTAGTTAATAAGTTTAAACATTTTCTATGCAGCTATATTTATAAATCTAAAGCTAATGCTGCTAAAAATACTGCTTTTAATATTTTTGCGCTATTGTTTACCTAATAAAAACGTATTAGCTTAATGCTAGATTTAAATTTGTAACTATTTAATTAGCTAATAAAAATGCTAAATTTTATTTTAATTGTTTTTAGCTATAGTTTTTAGCATAAATATTATTTGTTTTTTTTTTAATTTAAAAGCGTTTAAAAAAACTTTTGTTTTTTATTTTTTTTTTTTTTAATTAACTAAATTAATATATTAATAATCAAATCTTTTAATAGCATACTTTTTAGCGCTATATATAATTATAGTTTTGCAAATCTTTTTAAGTTTGTAATAAGCATTAAAAAAGTTCTTTAAAGTAGCATATAGTTGTATTAAATAGTTACACTTGTTTTTTTTTAATAGTTACATGCTAACTAAAAAAAAAAAGTAATATTTTTATGTTTTGCTTATTACAGCAAAAAATAAAGTTTTATATTTAGTTAATATTTAACAGCAAAAATAAAAAAGCTTAAAATAATGTTATAATTGTATAAAATGCTTTACAACATTATATTAATGCTATAAACTAAGATTTTAAGCTAAAAAAAAAAAAGGATAGCAAAGCTTGCGATTTTTTAGAATTAAATATAGTACAATTACCGCTTTATAAGTTGTAGTTTATACATTTTTTATTAATATAACAGTTTAGTAGTAGTTTATGCGTTACATTATTTAAGCTTTAAGGTTAAACTTTCGGCGCTTTTTTTTTTTTAATTTAGCTTTAATAGTTATAACAAACGTTATATACTTATATACCCTTAAATAAAAAATATTAAATGTTTGCTTATAGCTTATTATGCTTTATAAATTATTAAAATAAAAATAAAAATTTTTATAAAAAGCTTGCTAGCAGTTAATTTTTTTAGACGTTTAGTTATATAAATATATAGCTGTTTATATTATTTTCAGCTATAAAAAAAAAAAAAGCTTACACTTATTATATATTAAGCTTGCTTAATATTTAATAATATGTTTTAACTTTTTTGCTTTTTTGTTAAAATTTTAAATATATAATAAAAAAATTTCGAATTTAATTTTATACATTTTTTAAATAGCTTTAGCTAACTATATTATTTTTTTTTTACTGCTAATAAACTTGTTATTATATTTAATAACTTTTATTTTAGCTTTATAATAAAGGTTAAAGTAGCGTATATAATGTTTAAAAGCTTTTTACAAAATATTAGCGCGCTTATTGTTTAAATAATAATTTTAAATATATTTAGAATATTAGTTAATAACTAATATTACTTTTTAAAACTTTTTATTTTTTTTAAAAAGCTTATTAAACTTATAAAAGTTTATAGCAAATTAAACACCTGCTTTAATAACCTTAGTGCAAACATTTCGCGCTATTTTGCAATACGCTTTTAATTTGCTACATGTTATATATTTAGTAATTTTAATTTTGTTATTTAGCCGTAAAATAATTATTGCTTTTTTTATATAAGCTAATAATTGTTTTAAAAGCTCTAGCCTTATATGCTTTAGCTGTTAATATTATTTATAAAAGCTAGCCTTTAATTTAAAGCGCTTAGTATAAAAGTTTAATAAGTTTTTTTATATATAAAAAGCTTATATTATTAATTAAGCTAACAAACTTTTTATTATATATTGTTTATGCATTTAAATTAAAAAATATAATAGCTTTTTTTATTAATGCTTAAAAAAATCAGATTTTAGCTTGTTTTTTTAATATATTTTTAAACAGTTTAACTGCTATAAAAATACTAAGTTAATAACTATATTTAAGCAAAATGCAACGTTATATAACTTATATATTTTTATTTTTTTTAAGCCTTTTATTTTAAAGTTAATTTTTTTATAGCTATATATTTAAAGCATACTATTATTAGCTAATACTATATTATTTAAATAAGCATTTTTTAAATTAAAAAAATAACAAGCTTAATTAAAAATATAAATATTTAACCCTAAGTTTATTATAACGCAGTTTTATAATATATATAATTTAGCAAACTTTTTTTTTATATAAAAAAAGCTTGCTATTTATATTATAAATAGCTTTATTAATTAATTTTTTTAACAAAGATAAACTAGTAAGTTAAACTTAACTTGCTTTTTTTTTTGTTAATTTTGCGCTTTTTTTATTGCTTGCTAAACGTTTTCTTTGTTAGCCATTTTAAAATTAGCAATTTTTTTAATAGTTTTATTTACTTTTTAATTTAATAGTTAAAGCTTTAAAAATATAAACTAGCAGCTCGTTATTAAATAACGTTTATAGCATACAATATAATTTGTTATATTAAGGTTTTTTTTTTTAGCATTTATATAAATATTTGCTTTAAAACGCTTAATAAAAATGTTTTTAAAGCTTTTTTTGTTTTTTCGATTATTTTTTTAGTAGCTAATATTTTAATGCTTAATAGCTTTTTTTTTTTTGCAAGTTTAACAAAAATAATTTTTTTTTTAATTATTAAGCTGCTTATTAGTTTTTTTTGCTGTTTTTGCTAGTTTAAAAGTATTAAATAAACTTTTTTTTATAATCTTTTTAGTTGTTTATAATATGCTTAGCATTATAGCTTTTTAATAAAACTTTATTACTATAATATATAAAAATAAAATATTTTTAATAATAGCAGTATTATAAATATTTTTAAACAATATAGCTTATGCTAAATAAATATTTTGTAAAGCTTTTTTTAAGTTTATAACAAGCTTAAACAAATCTATTGTTTTTTTTTTTTTAAATAAGCTTTAATAACTTTATTTAGCTAATTGTTTGCTTATTTAATAAAGTTTTTAATAAGTTTTTTAATAGCAGCGTTAATAAAAGCTTTGTATTTATGCTTGTGCTTAAATCGAAATATTTTTTAAAAAGTTATATTAAGCTTTTTAAAGTTATTATATTATTAATTAATAGTTTGTTCAGCTTTTATATAAGTTAATTAGTAATTAAAGTGCATTATTTTTTGTATTTATTTAGCAAACTTAATAACTTTAGTTTAATAAAAATTATAATGCTTATAAAAAGTATTATAATATTATTAAGCCGTTAAAAATTAAGTTTTAGCTGCTACTATAAAATTTGTAAAAATAGCTGTAATATGCTTAATGTTTAATAAAAAAAGTAAAAAATTAGCAATTTTTAGCAAGCTTAGTTTTATAAGCTATAAAGCTTAGTTTTTTTTAAAAACTATATATTTTTATAAGTCTTTATTGTGCGCACTATTTATAAAATCTTCTTTTTATAAGTAAAAATTGTTAAAAAAGTTAAAAGTAGTTAAATTTAATTTCGACATTGTAATAATTTTGCTGTTTTGCTATTAAAAGCTTAATTTTTTAATAAAAATAAAAATAATAAAACTTTTAATTGTTAAATTTTAATATATTACAATTATGTTACATATTATTATATAGCTTTATCTTTTATTTTAGTTTAAATTTACAATAGTTTATATATGCACTAAAACTAGCTTTAATGCTTAGTTATTAGCGCAACTAGTGGCTTAAATAATGGTGATCTCCTTATTTATGCTTTATAGGCTCGCATTTCCTACTTTATTACTTAGTATAATTTAACAAAAACTAGCTTATATTATAGGTTATATAATAAATTTAGTTTTGCAATTGTTTTTACTTTAATTAAATAGTATTAAAAATATAGTTAATTTTTTTTTGCACGCATATAACACAACTACGGTTAGCATTAACTAAGCTTTAAACTTTATATAACAATAACTTATTTTTTATATACGTTTTAATTAAAAAATTAATTATTAGCAAGTTTTTTATAAAAATTTTAACGCATATTAAAAATAGTTTAAGCTTATATAACTTATAATAACAAAATTTAGAATTATTAAAAAAAATATTTATAACTTTAATAAAACTAGTTTTATAATAAGCAAAATATTGTTTAAAATAGTTGTTATAACTTTTAATTAGCATAAACAACTAAAAGCTATATATTAAAGCAATTAAAAATAATTGTTTATTATTTAAAATATTAAATTATATAATTATAAAGTTTTGCTATATATTATTTTAGCAAAAAAAAATCATTTTTTATTATAATATAAAAATAGCAAATTATTATCCAATTAAGTTATTATAACAATAAAAAACAGCTAAATAACAAATAAACAAAGTTTTAATTAAATTTAACATTTTAATAAATATATTGCGCGTTATATAAAAAATATTTACTGCTTATTAATTTTTAATAGTTATAAAAGCTATTATTTTACTAAATTTAAATTATATGCTAAAAATTACAATATTATTACTTTTTATATATTTTTTTATTTATTATATTATTTTTAGCTTTTTAATATTAATTGTTTTAGCTTATTAAAACATATGTACGCAAAAAAAATTAATAAATTAACATAAGTGTATATTACGCATATTAAAAAAAAGATTTTTTTGCAGCATTTTATTAAGCGTATAAAGTATTTATAATTAAATTAAACATTTAAAAAAGTTTTTAAAGCATTAAATTAGTTTTATATAATTTAAATTATATAATTTTATAGCTTAAAACAAAATTATTAACTAAAATACTATTTAAATTATTATTATTAGCTAAAAAATATTTATTTTTTTAAAAATTATAAACTTTATATAATATTAAAAATATATAATTTTAAGCTAATTATATTAAAAAAAAAGTTATATAACATTAAAATAGCTTGTTAAAAACTATTTTAAAAACTGTTAACCAAATTATAAAAAATATAATATTATTTGTATACAAAGTTTAATTATTAAAAAAAAAAAACGTAGCACTTTAAACAGCAAACTATAAACTTAGCTAACGCCGCCGTATAAAAAATAAACGTATTTAAAATAAAAAGGTATTTATTATATAGCAAAAACAAAATTTTAAAACTAAACAAGCTGTTAAAACGCAGATTTTAAATAAAATACGTGCAAATAATTGTTATATAAAAGCTAATACAACGCGCATACAAAAATATAAAACATATAGCAAGCTTAAGCATAATATACAAACTTATTAAAATGTTATAAAAATATTTAGCAATAATATATCTAATTAAATTTAATTAATTTAATATGTTATAATTAAATTATTTAACTTATACGTACAAAAGTATAAAAAAATGTTTTAATAGCTTATATGTTTTAATAGCTTGTATTATACGTTATATTTTTTAATATTTTGTTTTAAATAAAGCTAATAAAAATTTTGCTTAATTGTTTTAATTGTTTTGTTTTAGTTTAAATAAGCAGTAATTTTAAAGTAGTATAACTTTTTAATTAAAGCTGTTTATAAAAAAATAATATTATTTAAAGTAGTTTTAAGCACTTATAGCTAATAGTTTTTATAGCCCAACTTTTAAGCTTTATTTTTTTTTTTAATTAGTTTTATTAGTTTAGCTTTTTTAAATATTATTTTATTGCTTTTTATAATAGCTATTAGTTTTTTTATAGCTTAAAGTTTAATTATAATTAAAATACGTTTTTTAGCTTTTTATGCTTTTATTATAAATAATTTAGCTGTTTTTTTAAATAAAGCATTAGTTATTATGGTTTTTTTTTTAAGTTTATATTAAAAAGTTAGCTTATTAAATTTAATATATTAAAAGCATACGTTTAATTAAAAATTATAAAAAAGTTTAGTAATTAATAACAACAAAAAATTTTTGTTTTAAAAGCTTTAAACAATAATGTTTTAAAGTTTATATTATAACTAATATTTTTTTGTTTTATATAAAGTAAGCTTTTTTTAGTACAGTTATTGTTTTAAAAAAATATTTTATAAGCTTTTATTTTTTGTTTTTTTGTTATTGCTAAATAATTTTGCTAATAACGTTTTTTAATACGTTAGTTTTTATTTAAATAAGTTGTTTTAAGCAAAAAAATGCTAATATTAGTGCTTAATATGCTAATTGCTTTATAGCTTTAAAAGCGTTTTTTTATTTTAAGCTTTTTTTAAACAGGGCGTTTTTTTTAAATAACTAGTTTAATAGTTTTGTAATATTATTAGCATAATAAATAAATATATAAATAAAGTTATATAGTTTTAAAAAAGATTAAACTGTTTTAATTTTATTAAAGTTTTTAAACTTTTAGTTTATAATAGCTTCGATTTTTGTTAGGTTAATTTAAATATTAACTTTAGCTTTTATAATAACGTTTAAGTAATTTATTATAATAATATTAAATTAAAATTTTTTAAAATTTTTTTATAATTAAACTTTGTATAAACAATAAATAATTTTTTTATATTGCTTTTAATGCTTTTTTTTTAGTTTTAAGTATACTAATATATTATTAGCATATATATTAACAAATTTGTTTAATAGTTTTTATAATTAAATATTAATAAAAAATTGTTATTAAGCTGGGCTTATTTTAAAGCTAAAAAAAAAAAACTTTTTGTTAAATATAAAAAGCTATAAAATATTAAAAGTTAATTAATATATATAGCTAGTAAAAAGCTTTAATAATGTTAAGTTTAAAGTATTGTTTTATATTTTAGTAGTTATAAATAATACTATTTAAATTTAAAGCTAAAACTACTTTGTTTTTTAAATATTAATTTTGCTAGCAATAATTAATATAAAACTTTTGTTTTTGCAAATATAGCTTAAAAGCAAACAAAACTAACGCTGCGTTTATTTTTATAACCGGTTTAATAAAATGTATTTTTAGCAACTAGTTTATTATTTTTTTTTTTAAAAATAAATACTAAATTAAAGTTTAATATTTTAAAAGTTTATTATTTTATACTTTTTTGTTAAGTTTAAAAACTATATTGTGTTTTAGTTGTAATAAAAGCAAAATATTTGCTTTTTTTTTTAAAAAAAACTTTTTAAATATGCTAGTAGTTTTAAAAAAAAACGTTAAACTAAAACTACATGCTTAAAATTTTTGTTTGCAAAAAACAATATACGCTTTTTATTATATGTTTTTTAAAACTTAACTGCTTTTATGTTTATAATTTTTTTATTTTCAAATAATTTTATAAACTTAATAAACATTAGTTTAGTTAGCATTTTTAGCGCTAGTTTAGCTTATTGTTAACAGTTTAAGTTATTTTTAATTTGCTTTGTAATTTTTTAAATTACAGCTTAGTTTTTTATTTTTTTTGCGCTTATTATAGCGTTAGCTAACTTTTTTTTTAAAGCCTAATTTTGCTAGTTTACGTTTTATTAAACGCTAAAATTAATTTGGCGTTTAACTTTGTTTAATAGTTAAATTTAAATAGCTAAAAAGTATTTTGCTAATATAAGTTAATTTTTAAGCTATATTAAGCATTGCTTTTTGCAATTTAAAAAAAAGTTATGTTTAACAAGCTAATTTATGCTAATTATAACTTTATAACTTATATTTGTTATTTAAAACATTTAATTTTTAAAACAACAGCTATTAATTTTTAAAGTAGCTACTAAATGCTTTTTTATTAAGCCCGCAGTTTTTTTGCAATAGTTAAACAAAAGTATTAGTTAGTTTAAATAAATTATTTGTACATTAAATTATTGCTTAATTTGTTTAGCTAGTTTTTTATTTATTAATAAATTTGTTTATGCTTTAGTATTATATAGCGCAATAGTTTTTATTTTAAGGTTATTTATTTATAATTATATTTTTTAATTAAATAGTGTTAACTTTTTTTAACTACTTATTTTAGCTAATAAAAAAAATAAAACTGTTAAAAAAAATTTTAATAGTTTTATTAGTTTTTTAAGTTATTTAAGCTAAATAAATTATTGCTTGCTTTTTTTTTAGTTAGCTAAACTTTGTTTATATTTGCTTGTTTTTTAAAACAGTTAACTACTTTATGTTTTAATAAACTTTTTTTTTTTATTAATTAGCGCTTGTTTAAATCGGCTAGCTATTTTAATAAAGTTAGGTTTGTTAAAAGCTTATTATAAAGTTTTTGCAACTAGGTTGCTAGTTTTAGTTTTAATTTTACGGTTAGCGCTAATTTTTTAGCATTGCTAAAAAACATATTTGTAATTAAATATAGCTTTAGCTACTTTATTATAAAAACGTTTATAAATTATGTTTAAGTTAATATTAGCTTTAAAAATTTTATTGTTTAAGTTTATATTAATATAGCTTTAAAAAATTTAAAGCTATTTGCTTTTAAATAGCTTAGACTTTTAAACAAAGCTATTAAACTAAAAGGTAAGTTAATAAGTATTGCTATTTTTATTAAGCTTAAAGCAAAAAGTTTTTAGTTTTTTATAAGCTAAAGCAGCTTAATTTAAGTTATAATAAGCTGTTTTTAAAGTTTAAATTAATTTAATAAGTTTATTAAATAAACGCTTAATAAAACAAAATTAAGTTTTAATAAATCTTTCGGCGTTTTTTTTTAATAAAAATATTATATAGCGCATACAGTTTTATTTAGTATAAAAAGTAATAAAGTTTTTTTTTAACTTATTAGCTAGTTTTTTAAGCTAATTATTAAAAAAGTTTTTATTGCTTATAAATTTATTTAGGTTTACTTTTTAAGTTTTTATTTTTTTTTGTAGTTTTTGCTAGCTGCGTTAATTAAGTAGCTAATAAGTTTAAACATTTTTTATATAGCTATATTTACAAGTTTAAAGCTAATGCTATTAAAAGCGTTGCTTTTAATACTTTTGCGCTATTGTTTATTTAATAAAAGCATATTAGCTTAGTGCTAAATTTAAGCTTATAACTGTTTAATTAGCTAATAAAAACGCTAAATTTTGTTTTAGTTATTTTTCGCTATAATTTTTAGCATAAATATTATTTGTTTTTTTTTAAATTTAAAAGCGTTTAAAAAAGCTTTTGTTTTTCGTTCTTTTTTTTTTTTAATTAATTAAATTAATATGTTAATAGTTAAGTTTTTTAATAGCGTACTTTTTAGCGCCGTATATAATTGCAGTTTTGCAAATTTTTTTAAGTTTATAATAAGCATTAAAAAAGTTTTTTAGAGTAGCATATAGTTGTATTAAATAATTATACTTGTTTTTTAATAGTTATATGCTAACTAAAAAAAAAAAGTAATGTTTTTATATTTTGCTTACTATAGCAAAAAATAAAGTTTTATATTTAATAAACGCTTAATAACAAAAATAAAAAAGCTTAAAATAATGTTATAATTGTATAAAATGTTTTACAACATTGTATTAATGCTATAAACTAAAATTTTAAGCTGAAAAAAAAAAAAAAAACAGCAAAGCTTGCAATCTTTTAAAATTAAATATAATATAATTACTACTTTATAAGTTGTAGTCCGTACGTTTTTTATTAATATAACAGTCTAGTGGTAGTTTATACGTTACATTTATAATTATTTTTAATATATTAAAAGCTTTTAATACATTATTAAAACAAAAGCTATTAGCAAAAATAAAAAAATAAAGCTAGCATTTAAAATGTTTTAAGCTTATTAATTTTTTTTTATTTAAAAAAAAGTTTAAAGTTTAATTTAACAAATCAATTATATAATATTATAACATAAAATATAAAACTTTATAAAGCTTATTATTATTATTAATATTATATATATTATAACGCATCCCACAAGCTAGTTTCGCACACAAGCAAGTTTCGCACTTTTCTTGGCGTACCCTGTAGGCCACTTTATATGCAGGGGTACTTACT
>MU377380.1:0-21580 GCA_022495195.1 Xylaria digitata
TTGGTCGATTTATTTAAAGGCGCACGGACGTTTTTTGTATGTATTTCGGGGTGGCCCATTCAATTGGGTGGCCAAGTCAAGTGGGAGATGCGTTAGCTAGTTTTATATTAATAATACTTTTTTTAAAATAAAATTGTTTTTAATAAAAGATTTAAATTTTAAAATATATTTATATAATGTTTTAAAAAATAATTTTTTAATAATATTATTAATAATTATATTTATTGCAAAAAAGGTTTGCAACAATAGCTAAAGCTAATTGGTTTGTTTATTATTAACAAAGCATTAAAAATAGCTTTTTATAATTTAGTTTATTTTTTTGGTTTAGCTATTAGTTTAAAAATAAAACGCAGTTAAAAGTTTTTTCTTAATTTTAAAGTAGTAGCATAAATTTAACTAAAACTAACTAATAAAAACAGGATTTTTGTTAAAAATTATATTTGTAATATAATGTATAAACCATTACTAAACTGTTATATTAATAAAAAACGTACAAACCATAACTTACAAAGTAATAATTATATTATATCCAATTTTAAAAGATTGTAAGCTTTGCTGTCTCTTTTTTTTTTTTTTTTTTAGCTTAAAATCTTAGTTTATAATATTAATACAATGTTATAAAGCATTTTATACAATTATAACATTATTTTAAGCTTTTTTATTTTTGTTATTAAATGTTTATTAAATATAAAACTTTATTTTTTATTATAATAAATAAAATATAAAAACATTACCTTTTTTTTTAGTTAGTACACAACTATTAAAAAATAAATGCAACTATTTAATATAACTATATATTATTTTAAAAAACTTTTTTAATACTTATTATTGTTATAATTGTATAAAATGCTTTATAATATTATATTAATGTTATAAACTAAGATTTTAAGCTAAAAAAAAAGAAAAAAAAAAGGATAATAAAGCTTATAATCTTTTAAAATTAAATATAATATAATTATTATTTTATAAGTTATAGTTTATATATTATATTTTTTTATTAAAACAAAAATATAAATTTCGATTTATATTAATGTTAAATATAACGTTTAATTATTATAGCTTTTTTTTAACTTTTTAGCTAACGTATAATACAAGTTATTAAAACATACAAACTATTAAAACACTTTTTTGCACTTTTATACGTATAAATTAAATAATTTAACTATAATATATTAAATTAATTAAATTTAATTAGATATATTATTACTAAATATTTTTATAGCATTTTAACAAGTTTGCGTATTATGCCTAAGCTTGCTGTATGTTTTACACTTTTGTACGCGCGCTGTATTAGCTTTTATACAACAACTATTTGCACATATTTTATTCGAAATCTGCGCTTTAACAGCTTGTTTAGTTTTAAAATCTTATTTTTGCTATATAATAAATAACTTTTTATTTTAAATACGTTTATTTTTTATATAACAACGTTAGCTAAGTTTATAATTTGCTGTTTAAAGTGCTACGTTTTTTTTTTTTAATAATTAAACTTTATATATAAATAGTATTATATTTTTTATAACTTAATTAATAGCTTTTAAAATAGTTTTTAGCAATCTACTTTAATATTATACAACTTTTTTTTTAATATAATTAACTTAAAATTATATATTTTTAATATTATATAAAGTTTATAATTTTTAAAAAAATAAATGTTTTTTAGCTAATAATAATAATTTAAGCAATATTTTAATTAATAATTTTGTTTTAAGCTATAAAATTATATAATTTAGATTGTATAAAACTAATTTAATGCTTTAAAAACTTTTTTAAATGTTTAATTTAGTTATAAATGTTTTATACGTTTAATAAAACGCTGCAAAAAAATCTTTTGTTTTAATATGTATAATATGCACTTATATTAATTTATTAATTTTTTTTGCGTACATATATTTTAATAAACTAAAACAATTAATATTAAAAAGCTAAAAACGATATAACAAATAAAAAAGCATATAAAAAGTAATAATATTGTAATTTTTAGCATACAACTTAAATTTAATTAAAACTTTGTTTATTTATTATTTAACTATTTTTTATTATTATAATAACTTAATCGGACAATAATTTGCTGTTTTTATACTATAATAAAAAATAATTTTTTTTTATTAAAATAATATATAGCAAAACTATATAATTATATAATTTAACATTTTAAATAACAAATAATTTTTTTTAATTGCTTTAATATATAACTTTTAGTTGTTTGCGCTAATTAAAAGTTATAACAACTATTTTAAACAATATTTTGCTTATTATAAAACTAGTTTTATTAAAATTATAAATATTTTTTTTAATAATTTTAAATTTTGTTATTATAAATTATATAAGCTTAAACTATTTTTAATATACGTTAAGATTTTTATAAAAAATTTGCTAATAATTAATTTTTTAATTAAAACGTGTATAAAAAATAAATTGTTGTTATATAAAGTTTAAAGCTTAATTAATGCCGACTGCAATTATATTGTATGCGCATAAAAAAGAATTAGCTATATTTTCAACACTATTTAACTAAAGCAAAAACAATTGCAAAATTAAATTTATTATATATTATATAATAGTTTGCTTTTTAAGTTTTATTAATTTTTGTTTAACGCTTAATATAATTGCTTTTACTAAACAATTTTGCTATTATATATAAAGTGTTATATAAAAAATATTATATATAATTATAATACGCTAAATAAATAATTTTAAATCGTATTATATAGCTTATAATATAAACTTTATATTTTTTTTTTTATATAATAGCAGCATTATTAATTGTTAAGTAATTAATATTTTAAAAATATATATATAAAAATTAAAAAAGTGTTCTAGTAGCTTATATGTTTTAATAACTTATGTTATACGTTATGCTTTAAATATAATAAACTAAAACATAAAATAGCTAACTGCTTTAAAAAGCAAGCAAATATAAACAAAGTTCAGCTAGCTAAAAAAAAAATAAGTAACAATTTATTTAGCTTAAATAATTTAAAAAATTAACAAAACTATTAAAAATTTTTTTAATAGTTTTATTTTTTTTATTAGCTAAAATAAATAGCTAAAAAAAGTTAATATTATTTAATTAAAAAATATAATTATAAATAAATAACTTTAAAATAAAAATTATTGCGTTATATAATATTAAAGCATAAACAAATTTATTAGTAAACAAAAAATTAGTTAAATAAATTAAGCAATAATTTAATATACAAATAATTTATTTAAACTAACTAATATTTTTGTTTAATTACTATAAAAAAACTGTAAGCTTAATAAAAAAATATTTAGTAGCTACTTTAAAAATTAATAGCTACTATTTTAAAAACTAGGTGTTTTAAATAACAAATACAGGTTATAAAGTTATAATTAGCATAAATTAGCTTGTTAAGCATAACTTTTTTTTAAATTATAAAAAATAATGTTTAATATAGCTTAAAAATTAACTTATATTAACAAAGTACTTTTTAGCTATTTAAATTTAATTATTAAGCAAAATTAAATATTAAATTAATTTTAGCGTTTAATAAAATATAAACTAATAAAATTAGGCTTTAGAAAAAAAGTATTATATATTTTAAAAAGCAAAAAAAAAAAAGTTAGCTGCTGCTACAATAAATATAAAAAAAATAAAAAACTAGGCTATAATTTAAAAAATTATAAAGCAAGTTAAAAATAACTTAAACTGTTAACAATAAGCTAAATTAGCGCTAAAAATGCTAATTAAACTAATATTTATTAAGTTTGTAAAATTATTTAAAAATAAAAAAATTATAAATATAAAAGCAGTTAAGCTTTAAAAAACGCATAATAAAAAGCGTATATTGTTTTTTGCAAACAAGGATTTTAAGCACGTAGCTTTAGTTTAACATTTTTTTTTAAAACTATTAATATATTTAAAAAGTTTTTTTTTAAAAAAAAAAGCAGACATTTTGTTTTTATTATAATTAAAATACAATATAGTTTTTAAATTTAATAAAAAAATATAAAACAGTAAGCTTTTAAAATATTAAACTTTAATTTAATATTTATTTTTTAAAAAAAAAGTAATAAACTAGCTATTAAAAATAAATTTTATTAAACTAGTTATAAAAGTAAATGTAGCGCTAGTTTTATTTATTTTTAAGCCGTATTTATAAAAGCAAAAGTTTTATATTAATTATTGCTAGCAAAATTAATACTTAAAAAATAAAATAGTTTTAGCTTTAAATTTAAACAGTATTATTTATAACTGCTAAAATATAAAACATTATTTTAAATTTAATGTTATTAAAGCTTTTTATTAGTTATATATATTAATTAACTTTTAATATTTTATAGCTTTTTATATTTAATAAAAAGTTTTTTAATAAAAAGTTTTTTTTTTTAGCTTTAAAATAAGCTTAGCTTAATAGCAATTTTTTATTAATACTTAATTATAAAAACTATTAAACAAATTTATTAATACGTATGCTAATAATATATTAGTATATTTAAAATTAAAAAAAAAGTATTAAAAACAATATAAAAAAGTTATTTATTGTTTATATAAAGTTTAATTATAAAAAAATATTAAAAAATTTTAATTTAATATTATTATAATAAATTATTTAAATATTATTATAAAAGCTAAAGTTAGTAACGCATTCTTTAATTAACTAGATCACCCAATTAACTGGATTATTTTTTGTACGCTTTGTACGCGTTTTAAAAAATCCTTTATTTTTTACCTAATAATAATAGTTAAGCCTTATAAAAAAGCTAACATATAGCTTGCTTTATAAGCTTGCTAAAATAACTTACGTTTATTTATACAAAAAGCTATTAAAATTTATAATGTTTTTTATACAACTTTTGTTTAACAAACATATAGTTTTAAAGCAAAAAACAAAATATTATTTTTAAAGTCTAGATTAACTAAATCTAAAAAGAATTCTATTATATAGCATATAATTAACCTAGTTGCGCAATTGTTTCCGCTTTAGCATCGCAGTATTAAAAATATAGCTAACTAACTGCTAAAACTTTGCAAAAAATGCTTTATAAAAAAAAATTAAACATTAAACTTTATACAACAAACATTAAAGCTTTAAACCTGTTTTAATTAACAAATTAATTACTAGCAAGTTTTAAACAAAAATTTAATTAAATACTACGTTTAATTTATTTTTATATAAAAAATAATAAACAATAATAAGATTTAAAAAAAAATATATATATAATTTTAACAAAACTAAGTTTGTAATAAATAAAATTATGTTCAATTTTGTTATAATTACGTTTAAACGCATATAAAAACTATAATTTGCTTAACTCAGCAATTTAAACTAATTTACTATTATTTAAACTATTTTATTATACAGCTATATTATTTTACTTTATATTATTTTAGCAAAGCAAAACTATTTATTACTTTAATATAAAAATACTAAATTATTAAGCAATTAAAAAGTTAATACAACAAAAAACAACTAAACAACTAATAAATAAAGCTTAAATTAAATTAAACATTTTAATTAATATATAAAGTTTTATATAAAAAAGTATTACCGCCTTTTTATTTTTAATAGCTACAAAAGCTACTATTTATACAAATTTAAATCGTACTACAAAAAAAACAATATTATTACTTTTTGCATGCTTTTTTATTTTTTTTATTGTTTTTAGCCCCTTAATATTAATTGTTTTAGTTTTTTAAAACAGTTATACAACAAACAAATTAAACATTTAATATAAACATATATTATACATATTAAAAAAAAAGATTTTTTAACCGCGTTTTTTTATACGTTTAATAAATTAATAACGCTAAACAACGCATAAAAAAAATTTAAAAAAGCAAAATTATTACTATATAACCTAAAATATGTTATTAATTAGCTAGATTATTGTTCAATTATGCTGCAAATTAAATTTTTATTTTTTTAATTGCTTAACTATTATATTACCCTAAATAACTCTGCAAAAACAAATTTTTTATTTTAATATATTAAACAAAAAATTATATAGCATTAAAATAGCTTTTTTACAGCTATTATATAAAAGTTAAGCTAAATTATGCGTAGTATAATTAACGTTATATACTGTTTTACGTTATTAAAAAAAAAAGTTGCAACCTTTTAAAAAATAAATTATTAGCTAAACTGCCGCTATTATATAAAAAGAACTTAATTATAAAATAAAAAATCTTTTACTATAAAAAAAGCAAGAGATTTATAAGCTGCAAAAAATATTACTAAACAAATAAATTATAAAAATTGTTAAAATAGTTATTATATAAAAAAAAAAAAAACTTGCGCTAAGCGCTATAAAGTTTACAGCAAACTTGGTCATAATGCACAAACTTGTTAAAACAATATAAAAATGTTTAATAAATCAAAATCTAAATAGCTAATATTAATTATATAAGTGGTTATTAAGTTATTTTTAAATGTATGTATAAAGCGTACAAAAAATGATTTAGTTAATTAGGTGATCTGGTTAATTAAAGGATACGTTATTTAAATTAATTTAATAAAAATTAAAGCTATTATAAATTAAAAATTTAAAAATTTTAATAAAGTTAAAATAGTTTAATTTTTTTTAAAATTATATAACTTTATTTATATATTTATTTATTATATTAGTAATATTATAAAACTATTAAATTAATTATTTAAAAAAAACGTTTTTAAAACTATAAAGCAATTAGCATACTAAACACTAATATTAACATTTTTTTGTTTAAAACAACTTATTTAAATAAAAACTAACGTATTAAAAAACGCTATTAGCAAAATTATTTAGCAGCAACAAAAAAACAAAAAATAAAAGCTTATAAAATATTTTTTTAAAACAATAATCTAACGGGATTTTGGTTTACAAAGTAGAATAAAACCAGCGCTTTTAAAAGCGCTCTTTAAACCTTTTTAAAAAAATATATTAAAAAGTTATCTTTTATTTAATTTATTTATTAAAAAGTTTTTTTATTTATATATGCTTTATAATATTAGTTATATATACACTTTTAGCTAAACTTTAAATAATTATATAATTATATATATAACTATATAATTTAATTTTTTAGTTTATACTAAAGTGCGCTTTTGTTTTATATTTATTAGCGCTGTTTTAATTAGCTACTTATTTAATAAATATAAAGCGCTTTATTATACACTTTTTATTTAAATATACTTTAACTTTATATACTAGTATTATAATGTTTAAAACGTTTTTTATTTTTTTTTATATTTATTTATATATAAATAAAAAATTTAAGCGCTATATAATAATATTATAGTTTGTATATTATTTTATAATTAAAATAGCTAATTAATTTTATTAATATATTTTTAAACTGTTATTTATATATATATGCATAAATATATTAATATTTTATATTATAAATATATACGTTTACTAATATTGTTAAAAAGTGCGCTGCTATAACAATAGCGCTATAATAAACATATTTTGTTTATATATATATTTTTTTAACTTATTAATTGCTTTTTTTTTTTTTTTTTTTTTTATAGCTTTTTTATAAGTTGTTTTAATATGCTACTTATTTATGCTTTTATACGCTTTTTTTTAAAACCTTTTGCTAACTTATTTATTTTAATTATAGTTAAAATTATATTAATATATTGTTTAATTTTAAATATATTTATATATGCGCAAGCGTATAGCTTATAAAATAGTTAACGCTTTTAATATTAACTTTATATGTTTATAATATTAAACAAACATATTTATTTATTAAGTTTTTTATATAAACGCTTTTTATAGCTTTTTTAAAGTTATATTATTAATTATGCTAACATTATTATAGTTTAAAAAATTTGATTTTTGCTTGTTTTACGCTTTTTGCTTTTTGCCCGCGCTTTTTGCTGCTGTTACACCGTTTTTTTTATTTTTTTTAGACCTTTTAGCCAGCTTGTCCTTTTTTCCCCTTTTTGTTTCCGCTGCTGTACTAATTTTGTGCGTGTTTGCCTAGCTTTTTACATGTTATTTTACGCTTTTTTGCTTATACAAAAGGCGTAGGCAGCCGTAAAAGCCAAAGCTAAAAAAAAAAAAAACAATAACAAAAACAACAAAAAAAAAGCTTTTTTGTTGCTGTTGCTTGTTGCTGCTGCTAAAATGTGTTGCACGCTGCTGCTGCAACTTTTTTGCATGCGTTTTGCATACTAGTTATAATTAAGCTTGCTTTAGTTTTTTATAAGCAATATATTACTTTTGTTTTTTATAAACAAAGTAATAGCTGCTATAAACAAGTTATTAAGCACAAATTTTATTGCAGCTAATGCTGCAAAAATAAAAAAGTTTGCTGCTTTTAATAAATATTATATTAAACATTTTTAAATATAATTAATAAATGTTAATTATATAATAGTTTTTTTTATATAGCTTTTTTTGCTTTTGTTTTTATTACTGCTGCTAAAACTAATACTTTTGCTACTATAAAATAGCGTTTTTAATTTTGTTTAAGTTTTGCTTGTTTGCTAACTATATATTTTATAAAAAATATTATTTTAGCGTGCTGCTATTTATAAAATAAATTGTTTTACAATATTTAACTTTATAATAATGTATGCTGCTGCTATTGCTACTATTACTGCTGCTAACGCTGTACGCTTGTTTGTTTTGCTTACCTTTTTGCAAACGCTTATTTAAACATTTTTTAAAAAAAAAAAAAAAAATAATAACAACAATAATAACAACAATAATAATAATAATAATAATAATAATAACAATAACGTTGCGCTTTTAGCGCAAGTAAAAAAAAAAAATAAAAAAAAAAAGAAGCAACAGCAGCAGCAGCAACAGCATTAGTAGTTTAAGCTGCACTAACATTTTTAACATTGTTAGATTTTTTTTTTTTTTTTGTTTATTTTAAAAAAAACGGGTTTTTTAGCTTAATAAAATCTTTTTTTGCTTTTATATTAACTTTTAAATTTTTTTTAATTATATAACGCTTGTTTATTAAGTTAATAAACGCTTAAAAATGTTTAAATTATGTTTTATTTAACTTTTTAATAAATTTATTTATTAATATTTAATTAATTAAAAAGTAAACAACTTTAAAAGTTTTTTTAAAATACTTTTGTTTTATTTATATGTTTTAAATGTTTATATGCTTTAGTTAAATGCTAATTTTTTAATTTTTATTAACTATTAAACATATAACTTAAAAATTGTTTAAATTAAACTAAAAATTTTTATATAGCTTTTATAACGCTATAGTTTTTTTTTTAGTTAAGCTAAAAATATTAATTTTAGCTTTAATAATAAAAGTAGCAACAATGTTTTGTTTTATTATTTTTTATATTATTGTTTTACTAAAAAAAAAAATTATATAGTTATATAAAAAATGTTTAGTTTTTAAATTATTTGCAAATAATACATTTTTTATAATAAAAAGCGCTTATGCTTCTAAGTTTTAAGCGCTATATATTATACTTAAAAATTATATTTTATATAAGTATTTAATAATTTGGTTAGCAGCTTGCATATATTTATTATTTAAATTATTTAGAAATTTTAATAATTATATAGCTGTATAAACTATATTTAGCTTTAGCATAATAGCGTTATATAAAATTAATTTAACACGTTTTTAATACGCTTTAATAAACTGTTTAATTGTTTTTTTAAAAAATTTTATAAACTTTTTTGTTAGCAATAAAGTTGCAAAAAACTAGCTATTATTATTAAAGTTGTAACGTTTTACTATTTTTTTAATATATTAATTATGTATTAAAATAATTGTTTTTTTTTTATAGTTTTTAACTATTTTAATTTTAAAGAACTAAAATATATTGCTTTTTTTTTTAATTTATAAACGCTTTTAATATGCTTAACTATTTTTATAGCTAGTTTAGCATGCTTTTTTTTATAAACAATTAAAAAGTTATTAATATAAAAAACTATAAGCATTTTTTAATTTTTAGTATAAAACAAGCAAAGCTTTTTTAATAAAGCTTTTATATTAATTTTTAAAAATGTTTTTACAAATTTTTTATATTATAATATAAGCAAGTTTTTTAGCTTGTATAAAGCGCGCTTAAAAAGCCTTACTTTATTGTTTTAAATAAATCTTTTTAATAGGTTTATTATAACAAGCGTTTTTTTTTTTTTTTAGTATTAAAAAACGTTTTTATTATATTATATTGCTTAATTTTTATATTGTTTTGCGTTATTATAGCTATTATTAAACAAAATGTTTTTGTTGCTAACGTTGCTATATAAATAAATTATAAAAAGTTTTTTAGTTATAAATTTTTTTTTATTATTATTTTAAATTTATACGTTTTAAAATAGCTTTTATTATTAAACTTATATATAAATACTTATTTTAATAAAAAAAAAGCATTTTTAACAAGCTTTTTAAATATAATTTTAAGCGCTTTTAATTTTTTTAAGCTTTAAAATTTTTTATAAGCGTTTGCTTTAAATTTTTTTTTAAATTAGTGTTTTGCTAAGTCTTTTTATAACTTTAGTAAAAGCATTAAAAAGTTGTTTTTATAAATTTAATTAGTTTTTAGTTTTAATTGTTTTAATTTATTTTAGTTTATTGTTGCTGCAAATATAAAATATAATATTTTATGTTTTTTATTTTTTTTATAAAGCGCTTTTAGCTAATTAAGCATAAACGTTTTTAAAAAAAATAACTAGTTTAAGTTTTTAATTAAAAGAATTATTTTGTTTTTTATAAACATTATTGTTATAAAAATCGCGCTACTGTTTTAATTTTTTAAGCGCTAATTTTTTTTAATATTTTTAAAGTTTTAGTCTTTTATTTTGCAGCTTAATTATAATGTTAATAAATATATTTGTTATTTGTATTTCCGTTTTACTAGTTGTTTTCCTGTTTTTTAAAATGTTTTAATCTTTAAATTATTTATTACCTTTTGCTTTTGTATGCTTAATAAGTTAGTTTTTTATAACGCTTTTAAATCGATTTATTAAGTGCTATTATTATTTTTAACTTTAAGCTGTTGCTTTTTAAGCTTTAATATCTTTTAAAAAGTTATAAGTTTATATAGCTAATTTTTATAAGCTTAAGCTTTTGTGCTCTTTTAAATAAACTTATTAAGCATACTTACTTTTAACTTTTGCTTTTTTTGCTAAATAACAATAAGCTTATCAAATAAGTTAAACGCTTTTTTATTTTTGTTAAAAGCATTAGTATTTAATTTATATATTATATTTTTTGTTTGTAACTATATATTTGCTGTATTAAAAAAATTTTTAAAGATTTTATTTAGCATTTTAATTTTTTTAACTTATATTTTGCTAATTTTGATTGCCAAGCGTTTTTATTTTTTATAATAAAAAAGCTTTTTGTTAAATTTAATATTTTATATAATAATAACTTTTTGTAACTAAAATATTTATATATAGTACAAGTTAATAGCTTTATAGCTTACTAAATATTTTATATATGCTTAAAATTAGGTTTTATAGTTACGCTTGTTTTTATAAACGCTTTTATTTTTTTTAACAAAGTATGCCTTATATTTATAAATATATATTTTATTTTAGTTTAGCTTTAAGTTTTTTATTAAGTTTTTAATTGCTTTTAATATATATTATTGAAAATATTATATAAACTAGCGCTTAAAAACTTTATATAAAGCGTACATATTACGTTTTTTTAAAAGGCTTATATTATATAGTTATATTGCAGTTTATACAGTTTTTAGCTATAGCTTATTTAATAAGCTAGTACTAATTAACATTTTAATAGTTTTTTTAATAATTTTTTTTCTAGCCTGTTTAAAGCTTTTAATAAGCTTTTTAATATACGCTGGTAAAGTTTCTAAGTTAATTTTTTCGTTTTTAATCTATTGCTTATATTCCGTTTTTTTTTATATTGCAATTACAGCTTTATTATTATTGCTTTTTATTTTATATATAAAAAGCTAAAATTATTATATTATTTAGCGTTTAAATTGTAAAATAGTTTTAAAAACTTAGTTTTACGTTTTTTTTGCTAAAAAGTACGCCTAAATATAACTATTAAACTTGTTTTTTAAAACAAATAATTAGTTAAAGCTGTTAAAACTTTTAAAGTAATTAAATAAGTTTTAATTAACTTTTTAAAACAGCTTTGCTAAACGCTGTTTTAATGTTTTTTATAAAATTATTTGATATATGTACGCTTGCGTATAATTTTTATATTTTAAATATAAGGTTTTTTTTATTTTTATATTTTTTGTTTTGTAAACTAAAGTTTTAAACGCTTTTAGTTTTAAATGTTTAGCGCACAAGTGCTACAAATTTTCTATGTTTTTTCTAAGTTTTAAAAAGTTTTTTAAAAGTTTTTATAAGCGTTTTAGTTTTAAACTTGCAACATTTAATATAAGCTTTGCAGCGCTTGCTAGTATTTTTTATAAAAACAAAAATATAATTATTATTAAAGCATAATTAAAATAAATAATAATAAGTTTGTATTTAAAAAAGATTAAATTATAACGTTTTTTAAGTTTTGTTATAAGCGCACTTTTTTTTTTGTTTTTAAACTGTAATATATAATTTTGTTTAAAATATTATATATTACTTTTTTATAGCTTTAATTTTAAAATAATGTTTATATAAAACTTTTTAATAAGCGCTACTTTAGTAAATATAAAGTTTTTTGTTTTTTTATTTTAAGCGTTTAATAATACGTTTTTTAAAAAATTTTTTTTAAACCTTAGAATTAGAAACTAGCTTATATTTATGTTAACTATTTCTTTATTTTTTGTAAAAACAAAGGAGTTTAGCACTAGCAAATCTTTGCAGTTTATTAAATAAAGCGCTTTGCAGTTATTAATTAAAGTGCTGTTTAATAACATATAAAATGTTTAATTAAACGTTATAAATATTTTTAAATTATTTTTAGTTGTATTTAAAATTGTTAAGTTAATAACAGCATATATTACTTTTTTTTTTAAGTAGTTTAAGTTTTTTTTTTAGTTAAGCTTAAGCGCTTTTTGCTGTTTTTAAAAAACTTTTTAACTATTTTTACTAATAGTTTGCCGCAATTTTTTTTATTAAATAAATTTATAACGCTTTTTAATATTTTTTATTTACTTTTTAATAAATAGCTTTTTTAAATAAAACTTTGTTTTTTTAATTAAAGCATATTATAAAATTATATATGTTTTTAGCTTTTAACTATAAGTTTAATTAAAAATGTTGTAACATAAGCAGTTATGCTTATACTTATGTTTTAGCAACTTTAAGCTTTAGTTGTAAGTGCTGTTTAATTTTTAGTTATCTAAAGTTTTTTTACTAAAAGTAATATAAATGCCTGCTTTTTTTTTTTTTTTGTAGGCGTAATTGTAAAAAATATTTATAAAAACTTTGCTAAGCTAATTAAAAGTAGTTTTTAGTTGCTTTAAAAGTTTATTTTTTATTAGCTTGTTTAGCTAGGCCTAAGCTTAGCTTAAAGCTATTTTATTGCTAACTGCTTTAAAAAAGTTCTTTGTTGCAAAATCGTTTATTACTTTAAGCAGCTTGCGCACTTTAGCTTATTAGTATGCTATTTTTTAGTTTTTAAGCTATTTTATAAAATTAATACTTTTATAATAAGCTTTTATAAGCGCTTTTTAATAGTTTTGCAAAACTAAGTTTTGTATACTTAATTTAGTTAAAGCAAGTTTGCTTTTTAAAGCTTTAACTAAGTTATATAAATAAATAAACTTGTTTTTAATTAGCTAAATGCTAGCTATTTTTAGTTAATATTTATTAACTGTTTTATTAACTTATACAAACAGCATGTTATATTTAGCGCTATAAGCTGCTTAAATAGCTAATTTGCTAAAGTAGTTTTTAATAAGTTTATTAAAAGTTGTTTTAATATTAGCAGCTAAAAAATAAGCGTTATTAAAAACAGGTGCTAAAAAAAAAGCAGCAGTATTAAAAGTTTTGCTAGCTACGCCAAAAGTAAAAGCAGCAGCGTTGTTTTAAAGTAGCTAGTTAGCATAGTTTTTATTATATTGCTTTTGCTTTTAATAATAAATATAATTAATAGCTAGCGCTTTTGTTAAATATTAAAAAGTGTAAATTAAGTTATAAATGTTTAATAAGCCTTTGCTTACTAATTTTTATATATTTAATATTTTTGTATGCGTTTAATAATAGTTGTGCTAGCTTGTTTAATTTTTATAAGTTTTTAAAAAAAAATCCTAAAAAAGTTTTAAAGTGCTAAAATAATTTATAATACGTTTAAATAAATATTTAATTAGCGCTAAAGTATAACGTAGTAATAAAAAGTAAAAAGAAAAAAAAAGTATAACTAATAACAAAGGTATAAAAAAGTATTGCTATATTTTTAAAGCATTAGTTTTGTAAACGAACTGGGCTTATAACTTTAACAAGATTTTAGTTTGCAAAATAAAATAAAACTAGCGCTTTTAAAAGCGCTTTTTAAACTTTTTTAAAAAGTGTATTAAAAAGTTATTTTTTATTTAATTTATTTATTAAAAAGTTTTTTTATTTATATGCGCTTTATAATACTAGTTATATATATACCTTTGGCTAAACTTTAAATAGTTATATAGTTATGCATATAACTATATAACTTAATTTTTTGGTTTATACTAGAGTGCGCTTTTGTTTTGTATTTATTAGCGCTGTTCTAATTGGCCACTCGCTTAATAAATGTGGGGCGCTCTGTTATAAATAACTATATTAAAAAAAGCTTATTTTATATAAAATAAAAAAATGTTAGCTATAATATAAACTTTAAAACATTATTGTTTAAAGCTTTTAAAACAGAAATTTTTTATTGTTATAAATTATTAAACCTTTTTATATTTTTTAATTAAACATATGCTTTTAATACGCTAAATTTAATAAGCTAACTTTTTAATAAACTTTAATATTATTTTTTAATATAAACTTAAAAAAAAAAACGTAGTAATTAATGCTTTATTTAAAAAAATAGCTAAATTATTTATAATAAAAGCATAAAAAACTAAAAAACATATTTTAATTATAATTAAACTTTAAGCTATAAAAAAATTAATAACTGCTATAAAAAGCAACAAAGTAGCATTTAAAAAAGCTAAACTAATAAAACTAATTAAAAAAAAAACAAAGCTTAAAAGTTGGGCTATAAAAATTATTAGCTATAAATGCTTAAAACTATTTTAAATAATACTATTTTTTTATAAACAGTTTTAATTAAAAAGTTATATTATTTTAAAATTATTGCTTATTTAAACTAAAATAAAATAATTAAAATAATTAAATAAGATTTTTATTAGCTTTATTTAAAACAAAATGTTAAAAAATATGTACGCAATTATTATAATTGTTAAAAAAACAAAATATTTTAAAACAAAATATTTAAGCTATTGTATTTAATATTTATATTGCAAGCAGTATAAAAACAAGTAATAATAAACAAAAAAAATATGCTAAAAAATTGCTAAAGCTATAATTATGTTTAAGCTTTTATAAACAAGTTTAATTGTTTGCTAGCTATATTTTTAAATAAAAAATTTAATATAATAAAAACAATAATAATATAATATTATTATTTTTTATATTAATTTTTTAGCATATTAAACTGTTAGCTGTTAAATAATATAAAGCTTTTTATATTAAATTTTATAAAAAAAATTAATAAATTAATTAAAATAAAACATTATAATAGTAGCGCTTATTACTTTTAAATATAAAAAACAATTAAGTTTATTAACTAAAAATTTAATTAATAACTATAATTTTATATTAACAAATATTAAAATAATTAAAGCATTTATTTATTAGCGTTAAATTTTGTTTATAATTTATTATAACATTTATTATTAAATATAGCTTTTTTAAAAATGGTTTTAAAAACTAATATATATAACTTATTATTAATAAAATTTTTAAACAAAAAAATTAGCATGCTGCTGCAAAAGCTAGCATTAAAACTAATAAAACAAATATAAAAGGTTTAAAAAATAGCACACGTATTAACAAAAGCAGCTTAAAAACAACAAAAATTATAAGTTAATAAAAAGTGCAAACTAATTAACTTTAAAATAAAAAACAAAATATTTTTTTAAAAAAAAAAGTTTTTTATATAAGTATTAATTATTTAGCTAAACTTATAATTTATAAAATTATTTAAAATTTTAAAAAAATAAAGTTATAGCTATATTTTAAACTTATTTTTATTATATAAAATAAAAAACTTATTTTATGCTAACTAACTATAAAAAGTAATGTGTTTTATTATTAAGTAACAAATATTATTAAATAACAAGAGTTTTAGATTTTTCAACCTTTTATTATTCAAACTTTATTTTTTTTACTTATAATAATAAAGCACGCGTTAAAAAAAACTAGGTTATTAACTGCTGCTTACGCTTTTAAATATAACCTTTACATCTTTATTTATAAGCTTGTAAAAATGTATAGCGTTTTTAATAAAACTTTTTGCTGCAAAATCGCTGGTATTGTATTTTAGCGTAGCAGCAAAAATATAAAATTAAAATTAACTAACTTTAAAAGCAAGCAATTATATAGTTTATAATTTATTTAAATTTGAAAGCGTTTCTTTTTTAAATATGTTATATTTAAAATATAGCTAACTAATTATTAGCTAAGCAAAGTAGCTAACTAGTTAAAAAATGCTAAACAATGCGCTTTATAAACTGTATATTAGCTTTTTAAACGCGTTTAAACTGTTAAATTAACTATAGCTAAGTTTTTTGTAAAAATCCTGCCGAATATAACATATATTACAAACGTATAAAAAAAACTATTAAGCGTAAAAGTATTGCAAAAAAAAATATATATAATTTTAATAAAACAAAGTTTATAATAAGTATAATTATAATTAATATAGTTATAATAAGTATTAAAAAGCAAAATAAGTTTAAGCAAGCTTAGCAAAACAATTGGAATTAGTTTATAGCTGTTTGTTCGATTAATTTATAAAGTTAATTAGTATTGCTTTTTATTATTTTAAAAAAAAAAACTTATTTTGTTTTTTAATATTGCAATAGCTTTTTATTATTTAAATAACAAATTATAGTTTTATATAACAGCTAAATTAATAATAATTTTAGTTTAAAATAAATTAAATACTTTAATAAATATATTTAATTATGTTTAATAAATATAAAACGTTTTTTTATTTTTAATAGTTATAAAAGCTATTATTTAAAAAAATTTAAAAACTATTGCTAAAAAAATAATATTTTTATTAAAACAATGTTTGCGCATTTTTTTTATAAACTTTAGCTTTTAAATATAATATGTTTTAGCTTGTTAAAAAAAGCGTATAATATTAAAATTAGCAATATTATACAAACAAATATAACGCATATTTTAAAAAAAAACTTTTTATTTACGTTTTTTAAAGCTTATATTTAAGTAATAACGCTTATAAATATTATGTTTAAGTTTAAAGCTATTAGCTTTATTTTATTTAATTTAAAAGTTATTATTTTAAAGCTTAAGGTTGTGCTAATTTTTTTTATATTGTTGTTAAAGCTTAAGTTATTTTTTACTGTTTAGGTTTTAAAAACTTTTATTATTATTAAAAAAACTATTTTGTAGTTTGTTTATTTAAAAAACTGAATTTTTAAGCATTAAAATAGCTTGCTAAACAAAATTATTAACGCTATAAACTTGTTATTAAAAGCTATGTACTATTTATTGTATAAGCAAACGTTAATATTAAATAAAATAGCTAAGCTTTAAAAAGCTAACTATATTTTTAATAAACGTTAAAAAACAAAAAATAAGCAATTATAAACTAGAAAAATATTTATTTGATTTAAAAAAACAAATTTTTAAGTTTTTAAAAAAAGTAGTAGTTAAATAAATTAAAAAAACAGTAAAAGTAGTAATTGTTAAATAAAGGCATTTATATGCGCGCGCTATTGTAGCATATGCAGCAATACCGGTTATAATGCGCACACTTGTATAATAAATATAAATATGTTTAATAAAAAAAATTCCGATTAATTTGAAATAATTTAATTGCGTTATAGTTGTTTTTTTTATATTGCAACCTAAATAATGCTTAAAACTTTTGTTATTTAATAATATTTGTTATTTGATAATAAAACACGTTAAATAATAACTTATTATTATAACAAATTTAAATGTTTTTAAAACTTAAAAATATTAATAAAAAATTTAAGTATAAAGTAAACAAAATAAAAAAATTATGCTTATATAAAAAATATTATATATTATAATATTAAGTTTTTTAATAAAAATATAATTTTAACAATATATAATATTTAGCAAAAAACTTTAAAAATGCACCTGCTATATTTAAACAATTTTATAAGCTATATTTTAAAACTTTAAAGCTATTAGTTAAATTAAAAAAATAAATGTGTGCAGTTGCTGTAAATAAATATGTAAAAAACTATTTAAATAACAATATAATTAAAAAGTTAAAAAAAGCTATAATAATTAAACGCTATATTTAGCATCGATATAAATTAAAATTTGTATTTCTGTTTTAATAAAAAAATATAATACATAAATTATTATTAAACTGTTATATTAATAAAAAACATATAGATTATAACTTATAAAGCGGTAATTATATTATATTTAATTTTAAAAGATTGCAAGCTTTGCTGTCCTTTTTTTTTCTTTTTTTTTAGCTTAAAATCTTAGTTTATAACATTAATACAATATTATAAAGCATTTTATACAATTGTAACATATGCTATATAATGTTTTTATTAAAAAAAAACGCTGAAAACTTTATTAAAACTTAATTTTGCTTTATTAAACGTTTATTTAATAAACTTGCTAAATTAATTTAAACTTTAAAAACAGCTTATTATAATTTAAATTAAGCTGTTTTAGCTTATAAAAAACTAAAAATTTTTTGCTTTAAGCTTAATCAAAATAGCAACATTTATTAATTTATTTTTTAGTTTAACAGCTTTGTTTAAAAGTTTAAGCTGTTTAAAAACAAATAGCTTTAAATTTTTTAAAACTATATTAATATAAACTTAAACAATAAAATTTTTAAAGCTAATATTAATTTAAATATAACTTATAAACGCTTTTATAATAAAATAGTTAAAGTTATATTTAATTATAAATATGTTTTTTAATAACGCTAAAAACTTAGCGCTAACTGCAAAACTAAAACTAAAGCTAGCAATTTAGCTGCAAAAACTTTGCAACAAGCTTTTAACAAACTTAATTTTATTAAAACAGCTAGCTAATTTAAACAGGCATTAACTAATAAAAAAAAAAGTTTATTAAAATAATAATATATGTTTTAAATATAATAACATATAATATAAGCTATTAAAACATATAAGCTATTAAAACATTTTTTTACACTTTTGTATGTATAAGTTAAATAATTTAATTATAACATATTAAATTAATTAAATTTAATTAGATATATTATTGCTAAATGTTTTTATAACATTTTAACAAGTTTGTATATTATGCTTAAGCTTGCTATATGTTTTATACTTTTGTATGCATGTTATACTAGCTTTTATATAACAACTATTTATATGTATTTTATTTAAAATTTATGTTTTAATAGCTTATTTAGTTTTAAAATTTTGTTTTTGTTATATAATAAATAACTTTTTATTTTAAATACGTTTATTTTTTATATAGCAGCGTTAGCTAAGTTTATAGTTTACTATTTAAAATGCTGCGTTTTTTTTTTAATAATTAAACTTTGTATACAAATAATGTTATACTTTTTATAACTTAGTTAATAGTTTTTAAAATAGTTTTTAATAAGCTACTTTAGTATTATATAACTTTTTTTTAATATAATTAGCTTAAAATTATATATTTTTAATATTGTATAAAACTAATTTAATGTTTTAAAAACTTTTTTAAATGTTTAATTTAGTTATAAATGTTTTATACGCTTAATAAAACGCTGCAAAAAAATCTTTTTTTTTTCAATATAACCCATAACACAAGCTAGTTTTGCACACAAGCAAGTTTCGCACTTTTTTTAAAGTACCCTGTAAGCTAATTTTCTATACAAAAGTACTTACTCCACTTTTTAATAACTTTGCAAAAAAAGGTTATACAACGAAATAATTAGTACTATTAGATTCGTAATAAAATAACGAATCTAATAGTATTTTTTTTTATTTTCTAACTATTTTATTTGGGCGTATAGCTTTAAAAAACAAATTTGCAGAGATTATTTTAGCGTAGTTTTTAATAACGCTTTAAATAAAATAGTTAGAAAATAAAAGAAAATACTATTAGATTTGCTATTTTATTGCGAATCTAGTAGTACTAATTATTTTGTTGTACAACCTTTTTTTGCAAAGTTATTAAAAGGTGGAATAAGTACTTTTGTATAGAAAATTAGCTTACAGGGTACTTTAAAAAAAGTGCGAAACTTGCTTATGTGCAAAACTAGCTTGTGTTATAGGTTATATAATATACACTTATATTAATTTATTAATTTTTTTTGCGTACACATGTTTTAATAAGCTAAAACAACTAATATTAAAAAGCTAAAAACAATATAATAAATAAAAAAGCATACAAATGTTACAATCGTATAAAATGCTTTACAACATTGTATTAATGCTATAACCTATAACACAAGCTAGTTTTGCATACAAGTAAGTTTTGCACTTTTTTTAAAGTACTCTGTAAGCTAATTTTTTATGCAAAAGTATTTACACCACTTTTTAATAATTTTGCAAAAATAGGTTGTATAACAAAATAATTAGTACTATTAGATTTGTAATAAAATAACGAATTTTATAATGTTTTTTTTTATTTTTTAACTATTTTATTTGGGCGTATAGCTTTAAAAAACAAATTTGCAAAGATTATTTTAGCGTAGTTTTTAATAACGCTTTAAATAAAATAGTTAGAAAATAAAAGAAAATACTATTAGATTTGTTATTTTATTACGAATTTAATAGTATTAATTATTTTGTTATACAACCTATTTTTGCGGAGTTATTAAAAAGTGGTGTAAATACTTTTGCATAAAAAATTAGTTTATAAGGTACTTTAAAAAAAGTGCGAAACTTGCTTATGTGCAAAACTAGCTTGTGTTATAGGTTAAACTAAGATTTTAAGCTAAAGAAAAAGAAAGAAAAAAGGATAGCGAAGCTTGCAATCTTTCAAAATTGGATATAGTACAATTACCACTTTGTGGGTTATAGCCCGTGCGTTTTTTATCGATATAACAGTTTAGTGGTAGTCCATGCGTTATAACAAAAAGTAATAATATTATAGTTTTTAATATATAATTCGAATTTAATAAAGTAGTAGCTTTTATAACTATTAAAAATTAATAAGCAGTAAATACTTTTTATATAACGTGCAATATATTTATTAAAATGTTAAATTTAATTAAGACTTTGTTTATTTGTTATTTAATTATTTTTTATTATTACAATAATTTAATTAAACAATAATTTATTATTTTTGTATTATAATAAAAAATAATTTTTTTTTGCTAAAATAATATATAGCAAAACTGTATAACTATATAATGTAACATTTTAAATAATAAACAATTATTTTTAATTGCTTTAATATATAGCTTTTAGTTATTTATACTAATTAAAAGTTATAATAACTATTTTAAACAATATTTTATTTATTATAAAACTAGTTTTATTAAAGTTATAAATATTTTTTTTAATAATTTTAA
>MU377381.1:0-21305 GCA_022495195.1 Xylaria digitata
TTAAATAGTCACGTGATAAAGCACAGACGAATTTTGTATGAGCATTGGGAGTGTACCACTCACTTGGGTGTACCACTGACGTGGGAGATGCGTTAATTGTATTACTAGTTTTATAAAAATTACTTTTTTAATTTGTTTAAACGCTTTTTATTTTTTTGCTTTTTATTTAAACACTGCGTTTTTTTTTATAAAGTTTGTAAATAATGCTACATATTTTTTAAATTTTGCAACTAAAAGTTGTAAATAGTTAATAAATTTTATAACAATTTTACATTTTTAATGCTATTTAATATAAGCTATTTTTTTACTACTTTAATTTTAAATTTTTAAATTTTTATTTTGCTTAAAGTTATTATAAAACTTAAAAAGTTTACTTTTTGCATATAAAACTTGCTTTTGTTTAAATAAACTTTTAATTTAACATTTTATAATACTTTAAATACTTTTTTTATATATTTTTTATACTTTTTTAAAGTTTTTAAATAAATTAAAATATTATTTAAATAAACTATTATAATTTAATTTAAATAGTTTTATAACATATTTATAATTATTTTTTTAAAAACTTGCTAATACATTAATAAACTTAAATAACATTATTAAATATTTATATAACTTATAAAATGTTTTAAATACTATTTTTTATTCGGTTTTTTCTGCTATTTATATTTAATAATAAACGTTTAGCAAATTTAGCGCTATAACTTATTTTGCTTTATAAAATTAATTTTTTAAATTGTTAATCTATAATAATAATTTTACAAATTTTTGCGTTATAAAGTTTTTATAACAATAATTAACTATTAATTTTTATTTGAGTTTTTTTAATTTTTTTAATTTTTTTTAATATTTATAAAATTAAATATTTTGCTAATAATTATAACTGTTAAATAAATCCTTTTTTTAAATTCTTTTTTAAATATTAGTTTAATTTTTATGACTAATTTTAATTTATTTAATATATTATTTTTTTGTTTTGCTTTTAATTTTTTAACTATTAAACATATTGTTATACTTTTTTTAAACTTGCTTAACACTTTTTTTAGCTTATTTGTTACAATTAAGTCCTATTTTTATAATGTATAAGCCTTTTATATAAAGTAGTTTATTAACTAGTAGGAATTATTATAAAGTTTATATTACCAAAAATAACACTTAGTAAAAAGTAGCACAAAAAATATTATATAAATGCAGTAAAATATTGTAAAAAAATAAACTTTTTTATAATAAATTTTTAAAAATTAAATTATAAGCTTAAATTAAACAGTAAAATAAAAAAAAACTATTGCTAAATATAAAAAAAACTAATTATGTTTTTATAATATTTCTTTTTTTTATACATTTTTTAAATACTTTTAAATAAAAACTTGTTTTAAATATTCTAAATATTTTTAAATAAAAACCTATTTTAAATATTTTAAATATTTATTACGTAACCTTTGCGCTTATAATTAGCTATAGCTTGTTTTTTAGTTTAGCTTTTTATTAAATTTATAACTGCGCTAAAATTTTTTTTAAGCTATTTTTTTGTTAATTTATAACATTATTTCTTTTTTTTTAAAATTATTATTTTTAATAATAAATAGTAAATATTTATGTTTTTTATATAATTCTTTTTTTTTTTGCTTTATTTTTTGTTATAGCTAACTGTATAAAAAAATATTATAAAAAACCGTTGTTTAATAAAAAGTTTGCAAAACGTAATTCTTTTTTTTCTGCTGTTATTTTCTATGCTTTAGTTACTATATTTTTTTTGTATTCTTGTTATTAGTAACATAAATTTAAATACTTGTTTATTAAGTTTAAATTAAGTTATTATTTTGTTTATATTTGTAATACCCGTTTTTAATATAACGCTAAAAATTTATTAGCTAAACAACTTAACAAAATTGGTATGTAATACAAATTGTTAAAAAAAAAACTAAATGCTTTTATAAAAGCTGCTAAGTTAGCGCTTACTTATATGCGTTGCTTTTATAAACAAAAAAAAATGTAATATAATAAAATAATAAAAGCTAACGCATCCCACAAGCTAGTTTTGCACACAAGCAAGTTTCGCACTTTGGCTTGGCGTACCCTGTAGGCTACTTTATATGTAGGAGTACTTACTCCACTTTATTATAACTTCGCGAAAAAAGGTTGTACAATAAAATAATTAGTACTATTAGATTCGTAATAAAATAAAAAATTTAATGGTATTTTTATTTTATTTTCTAACTATTTTATTTAAAGCGTTATTAAAAACTACGCTAAAATAATCTTTACAAATTTGTTTTTTAAAGCTATACGCCCAAATAAAATAGCTAGAAAATAAAAGAAAATATCATTAGATTCATTATTTTATTGTACGACCCTTTTTTGCGAAGTTATAATAAAGTGGAGTAAGTACTCCTGCATATAAAGTAGCCTACAGGGTACGCCAAGCCAAAGTGCGAAACTTGCTTATGTACAAAACTAGCTTGTGGGATGCGTTATATATATTTGCTGCATACAAAAACTTTTTAATTAACTAAACTAGTTATTATTTTTTATTGTTTAAACATTTTATTGTTTAAACATTTTATTGTTTGTTTTTACTTTTATTTTTGCTAATTTTATTATTTTAAGCTAACATTTTAAATATTATATTAAAAAATACTGCTGTTTACTGTTTTAAGTTTTTTTTTATTTGCTAAAATAACTTTTTTTTTGTTTTAAAAATAAATTGTTATATGCTAGCTTTAGCTTTAGCTTTTTATTTAATTTTATAAATTTTTAATTTTTTTGTTATATATATTTAATACTAGTTATAAATATATAGTTTTAACTTTTTTTTATAACTAATGCATTTTTAAGTTTGCTTTAAATTTTTTTAAAAAATAATATATTTGTTTAAATTTTAATATTTAAATAACAAATGTTTAACCTTATTAATTTTATATAACTTTTTTATTAAATTTTTATTAATTTGTTATAAAAACTACTAGTTTTATATTTTGTTTGTTATATAAATATAATATTAATATATTATATAGCATATTTAAAAAATTTTGTTATATATTTTATGTTTTAATAACAGTTAGTTTTTGCTTAACAATATTAATTTGTTTTATTAATAACTTATTGTTATAAATTATATAAATGTTTTTAAGTTATTAATAATATTAGTTTTTATTTTTATTAATAATTTAAGTTTGTTTATTTTTTAAATTTTTGCTAATTTAAGCTATTGTATACCTGTTAATTTTTATTATAATACTTTATAAATAGTTTTAAAATCTTGTTTTTGTTTTATTTAATTGTTTTAATAATTTAATATTATATATACTTTTTTTAAATTAATTTTGCTATTACATTTTTAAGCTATTTTAAGTTGTTTTAATAGTTATATTATTTATATATATAATTTTTTTTAGCTAAACATTATTTTTTTTTTTAGTTAATTGTTATTTATAAAATTATTATTTTATGCTTTTTTTTTTTTTATAATTTATTTGTTTGCATAAATTTTATAATTATTAACGTTTTTTTAGCAAAAATATTTTATGTTTTATATATATATTAACTTTTTTATATAAATATATTTTGCATTTTTAATATAGTTTTAAATATATATTTTATTTATTATTATTGCTTAATAGTTTATTTTGTTTTATAGTTGCTTAAGCTTTTTACACTTTTTTATATAATGCTTTTTTTAATTATAATTAAAATATTTAACTTAATTATTTTTTTTTTTAAAAGCTTTATAGTATTTATAGCTTTACGTTTTATTAGTTTTAAATATATTTTTGTTGCTATAGTTTATATTTTTTAAATTTGTTTTATATTAGCTATAAAATTTAATTTTTGCTTTTATTATTATTATTATTTTTTAAATAATTAATTATTAATTTTAATTGTTTTAGCTATATACTTTTTAAAATTTTTTAGCTAATTATTTTTATAAAGTTTATTTTAAACTAAGTTCTTTAATTTTTTGCAAAAAATTGCTATTAATATATTATTGTTATTTTATAAAGTTTATAATACTAGTTTGTAAAACTTTGCTACATATTTATATGCCGGTTTAATTTGTTTAATTTTTAGCAGTTACTGTTTAGCTTGCTACTTTTTTTTTTAAATTATTATATATATTTGTTAAAGCTTTAACAAATCTGTTTATATTTTTAAACATATTTTTAATTTTAACGTTTTAGTTATTTTTTTTTATTTTTATATACTTTTTTATTTGTAGTTTAAACTATTTTAGCGCACTTTTTGTTAAAAATCTTACTATATAAAAAACTTTTTTTATTTTATTTTAAAATTTTTTTTTATAATGTTTAATATAAGCTTTAACTTAAGTTAAAAATTTTTTAAAATGTTTTTAAAATTCTTTAAACTTATTTAGTTTGTTAAGCTTATATTATTTAATTTTAAATATATTATTAAATTAATTTTTATTTATAACTAATTTAAAGCAAAAGTTATTGCTTTTAAAATTAGTTTTATAAGTTTTATTATTTTGTTTTATATTTACGTAATATTATATAATACTAAATAAGTTAACTATTTAAAATATAACAATTAAGCTTTATTTTTATAATATATAAGCTTATTATATAAATTAGTTTACTTATAAATAAAAGTTATTATATAATTTGTATAACTAAAATAACATTTAATAAAAAATAGCACAAAAAATATTATATAAATATAATAAGTTGTTGTTAAAAATTAAACTATAAGCTTAAATTAAATAGTAAAATTAAAAAAAACTATTTATTTTTTTATAATATTTTTTTTTTTAATACATTTTTTAAATACCTTTAAATAAAAACTTATTTTAAATATTTATTACGTAACCTTTGCGCTTATAATTAGCTGTAGCTTGTTTTTTAGTTCAGCTTTTTATTAGGTTTATATCCGCGCTAGGTTTTCCTTTCAGGCCGTTTTTTTATTAGTTTATAACAAAAATGCGTTATATAAAACTTTAATAAAACTAAGTTTATAATAAGCGTTATTTTTTTAATTATAATAGTTATACATGTTAATTAACGTAAAAAATATAAAGTAGTAACGCATCTCCCAATTAACCGGATTACTTTTTAATTCCGTATTATTTTTAAAATCACTATATAAACTATTTAATAACTTTTTAACTAAAAATCGTAAAAATAAAAGGGAAACACTATTAAATTGGAAATTAAATAATAAAAATTACTATGTAAAGCTTTTAAAATTAGCCCCACTATTCAGCTTATAAAGTTAAAAAGAATCTTGTATATTACTTTATATATAAAAATCAGTACTTTTTGGCATATAAATAACTTTGCGGATATTATAGCTATAATAAAATAAATTATACTATTAGATTTGTAACTAAATGGCAAATTCAGTGGTATTTTTGTTTATTTTATAGCTATTTTATTAAGCGAGTTATTTAGCAATACGCTAAAGAAACGCTAAGCAGGGATTATTTTAGCGCTTACTTTAGCGTTTTGCTTGATAACTAATTAACAAAAATAGCTATAAGGCTATACTTTATAGATTTGAAATCTCCGTTTAGTTGCGAATTTAATAGTATATTTTATTAGTTTATAAAGTTAAGACTCGTAAAGTTATTAAATTATCACGTGATAGCGCACAGACAATATTTGTATGGCAAAAAAACTGATCCGGTCAATTGGGTGATCCGGTTAATTAAGAGATGCGTTATAGCTTAATAATAAAAAATAAACAACAGCAGCTAATTATATTAATTTGGCTAAAAAATTTATTTTGTTACTTATTATTTTTAGCAATAATATAAAAATATTAACTTTTTATACAATTAAATGCTTATAACTAGTTTTAATAAATAAATTAACAATAAAATTATATTAAAATAAATAAAGCATTTTAATATATATATTACGTTGTTATTAATAAGCAAATATTGTTTATTAATATTAAATTAATATAAAAGCTACGTTTTAACTAAATTTAAACAATATTATAAAAAACATAATATTATAACTATTTTTCTGCTTTTATATTTGTTTTATTTAATTTAGCTGCTTAATATTAAAGTTTATAATATGTTAAAAAAAGTATATAGTTATTAAATATTAAAATTTGTTAAATTATAACGTATAACACAAGCTATTAAAACACTTTTTTGCACTTTTGTACATATAAGTTAAATAATTTAATTATAATATATTAAATTAATTAAATTTAATCGGATATATTATTGCTAAATGTTTTTATAACATTTTAATAAGTTTATGCATTATGCTTAAGCTTGCTGCATGTTTTATATTTTTGTATGCGCGCTGTACTAGCTTTTATATAACAACTACTTGTACGTATTTTATTTAAAATTTGCGCTTTAACAGCTTATTCAGTTTTAAAATCTTGTTTTTGCTGTATAATAAATAACTTTTTATTTTAAATATGTTTATTTTTTATATAGCAGCGTTAGCTAAGTTTATAGTTTGCTGTTTAAAATGCTACGTTTTTTTTTTTTAATAATTAAATTTTATATATAAATAATGTTGTATTTTTTATAACTTAATTAACAGTTTTTAAAATAGTTTTTAGCAAGCTATTTTAATATTATATAATTTTTTTTTTAATATAATTAGCTTAGAATTATATATTTTTAATATTATATAAAATTTGTAATTTTTAAAAAAGTAAATATTTTTTAGCTAATAATAATAATTTTGTTTTAAACTGTAAAATTATATAATTTAAATTATATAAAACTAATTTAATGTTTTAAAAACTTTTTTAAATGTTTAATTTAGTTATAAATGTTTTATACGCTTAATAAAACATTATAAAAAAATCTTTTTTTTTAATATATATAATATATATTTATATTAATTTGTTAATTTTTTTTATGTATGCATGTTTTAATAAGCTAAAATAATTAATATTAAAAAGCTAAAAATAATATAATAAATAAAAAAGTATATAAAAAATAATAATATTATAATTTTTAATATATAATTTAAATTTAATAAAGTAATAGTTTTTATAACTATTAAAAATTAATAAACAATAAATATTTTTTGTATAATGCGTAATATGTTTATTAAAATGTTAAATTTAATTAAAATTTTATTTATTTGTTATTTAATTGTTTTTTGTTATTATAATAACTTAATCGGATAATAATTTGCTGTTTTTATATTATAATAAAAAATGATTTTTTTTTATTAAAATAATATACGGCAGAATTATATAACTATATAACTTAATATTTTAAATAATAAATAATTATTTTTAATTGCTTTAATATATAGCTTTTAATTATTTATACTAGTTAAAAGTTGTAATAATTATTTTAAATAATATTTTGTTTATTATAAAACTAGTTTTATTAAAGTTGTAAATATTTTTTTTAATAATTTTAAATTTTGTTATTATAAGTTATATAAGCTTAAATTATTTTTAGTATGCGTTAAAATTTTTGTAAAAAATTTGCTAATAATTAATTTTTTGATTAAAACGCGTATAAAGAGTAAGTTATTATTATATAAAGTTTAAAGCTTAGTTAATGCTAACTGCGGTTGCGTTGCGTGCGCATAAAAAAAAATTAGTTATATTTTTAATACTATTTAACTAAAGCAAAAACGATTGCAAAATTAGATTTATTATATATTATATAATGGTTTGTTTTTTAAGTTTTATTAATTTTTGTTTAGCGCTTAATATAATTGTTTTTGCTAAACAATTTTGCTATTGCGTATAAAGTGTTATATAAAAAATATTATATATAGTTGTAGCACGCTAAATAAATAATTTTGGGTTGTATTATATAGCTTATAATATAAGTTTTATATTTTTTTTTTTGTACAATAGCAGCATTATTAGTTATTAAATAATTAATGTTTTAAAAATGTATATATAAAAATTAAAAAAGTGTTTTAGTAGCTTGTATGTTCTAGTAGCTTGTGTTGTACGTTATATTAACTATATTATTAAAACCGAATTTTTTATTATATTTTAAAAAGCTTTAAAAAGTTAAAGTTAATACTATATAACTTTTAAGCAGTAATTTTAAAGCTAAATATATAAATAAAAACGCTGTTATTAATTTTAAAAGCTTTTAATTTTTTTACACTTTAAGTTTTTTAAACGCTAAAAATTTTAACTAAAACAATTATATAGTTAAATTTTATAAAAAAACAAAATTTTAAATATTAAAAAAGCTTTTTAACTAAAATTTATATTATTATTAACTAGCTATTAAAAGCAAATAAAGCTTTTAGCAAGCGTTAAAAAACCTAAAAAAAAATGTTTACAAAATAAAAAAAACTTTATTATAAAAAATGTATTAAATTATATTGCTTAAAAAAAAGTATAAAAGTTAGTACAAGTAAAAAAGCTAAAAAATTGTAATAATAATAAACTAAATGTGTTGCGCTAATAACAATGTAAACAATATAACAACGTTAGCTATAATTTAAAAACTTATAAAAAAAATGTGAAATTAAATACAAATTTAAGGTTTAATTAGTTTTTAATAAATTTTTAATTAATTATATTGTTATAATTTAGGTGGACTATTAACTAAACTATTAATTAAAGTGTGTTTTTTTTTAATTTCATTTGCTTATATTATTATAATTTATTTAGGTGTGCTCCGCATACTATTCTTTTTTTTTTACAAGCTTTAGTTTTATATAAAGCTTACTATACAAAATATACATTATATTGTACTTAACTTTAAAAGACCTTTTAAACGTGACATATATAGTTATTAATAATTAAAAATAAAAAAATAGTAAAAAATAAGCAATTTATTTAAATAAACAACTTGTTTATAAATTATGTTACTAGTTTATTTATTATATAAGTTTTAGCTTTTTAATGTTAAATATTTTAGTTTATTAAAACAAGCGGATAATAAAAAAATTAAACATTTAATATAAATATATATGTTAACGTGGTTTATAAGCGAGTTGTTTATTTAAGCAAGTTGTTTACTTAGCTTAGCAGTATTTTTCCTATATATTTTGTATACGAAAAATACTTTTGCTAATAAGGCTATAACTTTATTAATTTAACTTTAATAAGCTTTAAACTTTTTTTATTATAAATTTAACTAAAAAAGAAAATATAGGTTATTACTTTATTTTTTTATATTATTTTACTTTTACTTTTAAATATTTAAAAAACAAAAATTATGTTATATTTTAGCATAATTTTACGTTTAATTACAAAAGTTAAATAATATAAAAAAATAAAGTAGTAACTTATATTTTTTTTTTTAGTTAAATTTATAATAAGAAAAGTTTAAAGCTTATTAAAGTTATATTAGTAAAGTTATAGCTTTATTGTTATTTTTATGCACGGACAAATTTTGTATAAGAATTTTTTTATAAGGTAAGTGCTAAAAAACTAGGCGACTCGCTTAAATAGGCAACTTGCTTATAAACTACGTTATATGTTTTAAAAAACAATTTTTTATTTGCGTTTTTTAAAACGTTTAATATATTAATAACAAAAGCAAATATTTAAAAAAGTTTTTAAAAAACAGAATTAGTATTATATAATTTTAAATATATTATTTTTTAATTAAATTTTTGTTTAAAAACTTTAAAAATTAAACCTTTATTGCTTACTTTATTTACAAATTAACAATTAACTATTTTAAATACTTTAACTAATGTTACATTTACGTAAAATGCTTTACAACATTGTATTAATGCTATTAACTAAAATTTTAAGCTAAAAAAAAAGAAAAGAAAAGGGATAACAAAGCTTACGATCTTTTAAAATTGGATATAATACAATTACTACTTTATGGGTTGTGGTTTATGCGTTCTTTATCGATATAGCAGTTTGGTAATGGTTTATACGTTATAACTAAAACTAAATTTCAAACTTAATATATTTAAAAACAAGTTATATAATATATAAATAGCTTTTTAATAGCTATTATTAATAATATAAGTTAATTATTGCGTAATATAACTATAATTTTTTATTGTTTTATATTATTAAAAGTGACGGTGTGGTAGTTATGCTGTTTGCAACACAGCCCCACACCACACATACTAGTGTGTGGTCCCCACACACATTTCTCACTTTCCCTTTTTCCTTTTTTATACTTAGATTTAATACGAATAGCGTATATTCTATTGCGAAGCCAAGCTTTCCGTGAATTACTTAACCGTGACATTAAAAAAGAAAGTTGTAACTTTTTATAAAACAAATAATAAGCTTAATTAACGTTGTTATATAAAAAGAATTTAATTATAAAATAAAAAATTGCTTATTATATAAAAAGTATAAAAGTTATAAGTTGTACAAAATGTTGTTAAACAAAAAAAGTTTAAAAATTGTTAAAGTAATTATTATATAAAAAAGCAAAAAACTTACGCGCGAAAATATAAACTTTATACATAAATCTTTTATTAAAAACTATTTACTTTACTTTTAAATAACTTTTTTTTAATTTTATAGCTATTTTATTTTTTAAATATATTTAAGTTTAAAAAATTGTAAAAATTATTTTAGCGCAGTTTTTTATAACGGTATAAATAAAATAGTTATAAAATTAAAAAAAGTTATTTAAAAGTAAAGTAAATAGTTTTTAATAAAAGATTTACATATAAAGTATGCTAAAAAAAGTATAAAACTTACTTATAAAATGCATTAATTATTAAAACAATATTTTAAGTTAATTATACGCTTTATTTAAAGCAGCTACTTTAGTTATATTAAATAGCTATAAAACTAAGTAAACTTTTTATATAAACTTTTGCATAAAAAGTATACTTAGCACTTTTTACACATTTTAATTCTTTTTTTTTTTTTTTTTTTTAAATATAATACTTTGATAAATTAATAAATTAAAGTGTATTACTAATTATTTTTGCGTATAAAATATATATGTATTTACTTTTAAATAAAGCTTATAAACATTAATTAGTTAGTTAATTAACAATTAATAAATTAGCTAAATAAAAAAACAAAACTATGTTAATTATTATATAATAATTTAAAAAAGCTTTTGTTTAACAAAAGTAATATAGCTTTATTATATAAAAGTTAAATAAAATATGTTTTATTTAACAAATATTATAAACTGATAAAAAAACGGCCTAATAAATAAACTTAGCGCAAAAAAGCTAAATGCAAAGCTGAACTAAAAAAACAAGCTATAGTTAAAAGTATTACAGGTTACGTAATTAATTATTAGCAAGTTATAATAATATTACTAAAAAACAGCAGCAATATTATTATTAAGCAATTGTAATATTAGTTAAAAATGTTAATAATAGCGTAAATAAACAATAATAATTAACGTACTATATAAGTAAACAGTTTATATAAGTTAAACAGTTTAGTTTTTGCATTTTTATACGTACAACTTAAATAATTTAACTATAACATAAAAAATTAATTAAAACTAATTAAAATTATTTTTATTAAATAATTTTATAATGTTTTAATAAGTGCGCACATTATATTTAAACTTGCTATATGTTTTATAACGCTATTAGCGCGCTGCTTTTTTTTTTATATAATAATTACTTGTTTGCATTTTTTTTGGTATTTAGTTTTTAACAGCTTGTTTAGTTTTAAAATTTTGTTTTTTTATATACGTTTTTTTATATATAATAACGTTAGCTAAGCATTTTATTTGCTTTTTATAATATTGCAATTTTTTTTTAATAATGCAGCTTAATATATAAACAGCGTTATATTTTTTGTAATTTAATTAATTGCAAATAAAATATTAGTTAACAAGCTATTTTAATATTGTACAACTTTTTTTTTTAATATATTAAGCTTGTAATTACGTTTTTATTACGTTTTAAAAAAATTTTAAATGTTAAACAAGCAAAAGTTTGTTTAATAACTATAAAAGTGTTTTAGTTAGCAATTTAATTTTTAGCTACAAAATTATATAATTTAAGTTATATAAAACAAGTTTAATTTTTTTAAAGCTTGTTTAAATATTTAATTTAGTTATAAAAGCTTTATACGCTTTATAAAACGTAGCAAAAAATCTTTTTTTTAAAATATAAATAATATAAGCTTAAATTAAATTAATAATTTTTTTTATTATACATACGTTTTAATAAGCTAAAATAATTAATATTAAAAAGTTAAAGCTAATATGATAAATAAACAAGTATACAAAGTATAATAATGTTATAGTTTTTACAATATAGCTTAAATTTTGTAAAATAATAGCTTTTATAGCTATTAAAAGTTAATAAGCAGTAATTATTTATTATATAACTAGCTATATATTTATTAAAATGTTTAATTTAATTTAAATTTTATTTGTTTGTTGTTTAGTTGTTTTTAATAGTTATAATTTTTTAAAAGCTAAATAATTAGCTATTTATATATTAAAACAATAAATAAGTTTTGTTTATTAAAATAATATATAATAAAACTATATGTTTATATAAATTAATATTTTAAAATATAGTTAATTAATTATAATTGTTTTATTAATTAAATTTTAGTTTTTTATTTTAGTTAAACGTTATAATAACTATTTTAAATAATAGCTTGCTTATAATAAAGCTAATTATAACAAATTGGTTTTATTTTTATAAAGTGTAAGCCTTTTATATAGGTTGGTTTATTTATAAGTATAAAATATTATATAGTTTATATAACCGGAAATGTGTTTGTTACACTTTGCTAAAAAGGGCCACCTGGCAAAATTGCTACAGCTGCTTACAGCTGTAAATAAAGTGGGGCATTTATAACAATATTAGCTTTGCTAATATTATTATTTTTATACTTTTTTTTTTAATATATTACACGTTTTATATATAAAAATTTTATATTTTTAATAACATTAGTTAAACTAATGCTTTTAACAGTTATATTGCAAAATTATATTAAACTAAACTAAACTATTATTTTTTTAATTTTTAAAATTAAAAAATTTGTGTTATAAACTGTTGCGTTATATATATATGCATTAGCTTAACCGTTATATTTTGCATTAAACTGTTTAAAGCAAGTATTTTAAAAAAATTTTGCATTTAGTACACTTTGCAAAAATTTGCAAAGTAAGCTAAAGTTTTAATAAACTTAATTAAGTTATAAATGTTGTAAATTGTTTAAAATTATTGCTAAAGTTTTAATAAGCGTTAAAATATATATTTTCTATTTTTATTGTTTATAATTTATTTTATTTTATTTATTATTTTATATTATAACAATTAAGCTATTTTTTAAAAAACTACTTGTTTTTTTAAAGCATTTGTTTAATAATATAATAAATTTTTTTAATAATAGTTAAAGTTATAAACGTAAAAAATTATTTTTAAACTTGTTTAAAAAAAACAAGTTAAAAATTTTAAGTATTAAATTATTAGCATTATTTTTTATTTTGCAGCTAGCAAAGCTTAATATAAACATTAAAACATTTAAGTAGTTAAATAACAAATTATAAAAGTTTATTTAAAATATAAGCTTTTTAAAAAAAAAAAAAAAAAAAAAAGTATAAACAAAAAAATAAATAAATAAAACAATAAAAGCAAAAATATAAAAAATGTAATAACAAATTTTATAGCTGCATTTTATAATATTTAAGTAACAACTTTTTTTATAACAAATATTACATAACTTTTATTAAAACTTAATTAATTAAGTAGTAATAAAGGTATTATAACGATTAAAACATAAAACTAAAAAAGGTTTAATAATTTAAATAATAGTAATAGCAATAAAATTAATAATAATAATAATAATAATTTGTTTAATATAAAAAATTTGCAAAATTAAACGCTTAAAGCAAAATTAGCATTTATATAAAGCAATATATATAAAATTAAAAAAAACAATATTAAAATATTTAATTTTAAATAAAATAATTTTAATAATAAAAAAACTATGTTTAATAAAAAGAATATTATATATATTAATATATATTTTTTTATAAATTGTATTAATGTTTTAATAAAAAATAAAAATATATATAAGTTTAATATTAAATAAATATAGCAAATGTTTAATTATTTGTTAACAAAATTAGTATTGTTATAATAAAATAAAAAAATTATTAAAATTTAACAACAAACATTATATAATATTAGTATTAACGTTTTTATAAAGATTTTTAAAAAACGTTTTAAAATTAAATTTAAGCAAACAATTCAAAAGTTTTTATATAATACTTTTATGCTTAAAAACATTATAAAAAACTATAACGCTGTTTTTTAATATATTTAATATAAATTTTAATATGTATAAACTAATAACATTTTAGTAAAAAACAAGTTAAATTAGTAAAATGTAATAAAAAATATATATAATTAATAAAAAAAAGTTATTGCTAATTATATTTGGTTTTTTTTAAAAAAAAAAGTTTTTTAAAAATTATATAATTTAAATTAAAAAAAACTAGCATGGCTTAAAATATAAAGCGCAAAAACAATACTTAAATATTAAACTTAAAACTAAGTTATTAGTTAGCAAGTATTTTACGCGTTATAAGCTATTACGCAACTTTATTTAAAAGCTATATAAATAATGTAATAATTAATATAATAAACTATAGTTTAATAATGGTTTGTAATATTTAAACTATTATTAGTTAAATAATGTTAATAGCTTTTATTATTGCTTTAATAACAATTGTAAAAACGATTAAAAAAACTATAACAGTTAGTAAAAAAGCTATAAAAATTGTTATTAAAAAAGTAATTATAAACGTAGCAAGTTAAAACAAAATTACTTTTATAATTGCAACTGCAATAAAAAGCGTAATTAAAAGTAAAACAAAAAAAAAATCGCGATTAAAAAAACAATTGTTATAATAGTTATAATAGTTAGCATTATATATATTTTGCAAAAAATAGTAATAAAAAATATAAAGCATTAAATAATAACTTAAAAAGCTTGTTGTTAAACTATTATTTTTTAAATAAAAGAAACTTTGCTTTTTATATTTTTAACGCTGCTTTTACTTATATTAAATGCAGTAAATAGTACAAGTTTGCGCTAAAGTTTGTAAAGTATATAAAAAAGTGTAAGCTACGCTTATAACTAAAAAAAATTATTACTTTTTTTTTTAATAGATTTAGTTAAACAAACGTATAAATATTATGTTTTTAAGCTAGCTTTATATAATATATTGTTTAAGCATATTTATATGTATAAACAAGGTAAAAAAAAATTAATTTAAAAAGTAATAGTTATATTTAATATATTATTTGTTTTTAAAACTTATAATAAAATTAAATAAGCATATTAAAACTAAAAATTTATATAATATATTAAATAAAAAGGTGTTTATAAAAAAAGTACTAAATACAAATTAATATGCTAAAGCGTTTTAATTAAGTTATATATATTTTAAGTTTAAAGCTAGGCTTAATTTTTTAGCTAAAACTATAAAAATAATGTGTTATACAAGTAAACGGTTTATATAAATTAAATAGTTTGGTTTTTGCACTTTTATACATACAACTTAAATAATTTAATTATAATATAAAAAATTAATTAAAACTAATTAAAATTATTTTTATTAAATAATTTTATATTGTTTTAACAAGTGTGCGCATTATGCCCAAGCTTGCTATATGTTTTATAATGCTATTAGTACGCTGCTTTCTCTTTTATATAATAACTATTTGCTTGCATTTTTTTTGTTATTTGGTTTTTAATAGCTTGCTTAGTTTTAAAATTTTATTTTTTTTATATAATAAGTAATTTGTTTTTTTGTATACGTTTTTTTTTTTGTACAATAATGTTAGCTAAGCATTTTATTTGTTTTTTGTAATATTACAATCTTTTTTTTTAATAATGCAGCTTAATATATAAATAACGTTATACTTTTTATAATTTAATTAATTATAAACAAAATATTAGTTAGCAAGCTATTTTAATATTATATAACTTTTTTTTTTATATATTAAGCTTGTAATTATATTTTATTATGTTTTAAAAGGTTTTTAAATGCTAAACAAGCAAAAGCTTATTTAACAACTATAAAAATGTTTTAGTTAATAATTTAATTTTTAGCTACAAAATTATATAATTTAAGTTGTACAAAATAAGTTTAGTTTTTTTAAAGCTTGTTTAAATGTTTAATTTAGTTATAAAGGCTTTATACGTTTTATAAAACGTAGCAAAAAAATCTTTTTTTGCAATATAAATAATATAACGTTACTTATAAGTTAGTAACGTACCACAAGTTAGTAACACACTTTTTAGCACTTTTCATGCGCCAACTTAAATAACTTAATTATAACATATATAAATTAATTAAATTAATTATAATTTTTTTTATTAAATGTTTTTATTTTTATTTAACAAGTTTGCGCATTATGTTTGGGCTTATTATAAATGTTACAGCGTTGTTAACCTGTTTGTACTTTTTTTGCTAAACAATTATTTTTAGCTTTATTATCCGATTTAAATATTTTATTGTTTTTAAATTTTTATAAAACTTGGGCGTTAGCTATAATAAAAAGTTTTTTATTTTATAGTTGTTTGTTTTTAGTTTTGCAACGTTTGCTTAAAATATAGTTGGTTTTGTAAAGCTTTTCGTTTTTTTGTTACAAAAGGGCATTTTTATGCATTAATTTTTGTATAGCTTTTGCAATTAAGTTAATAAAATTTAAAATTTTAGTTAGCAAGCTTAAAAAATGATTTTTAATTTTAGTTTTAATAAAAGTTAATTGCTGTTTAGTTTTTAGTATAATAGTAAGCGTTTTTAAAATTTAAAATTAAAATAGTAGTTTAAAGTTTAAAAAAAGTGTTTTATTTGTTTTTTAAATATTTAATATAAATATAATTTTATTTGCATTTAAAAGTATAATTTTAGCTGTTTTAAAACTTGATTAAATGTTTTATTTAATAAATGCATATATAAATATATGTGTAAAGCTTGCAAAAAAGTTTTGCTTTTTAATATGGGTTTAATAGCGCTGCATTAAACCTTTAATATGTTTATTATAACGCTGTTTTAAAATATTAAAAAAAATTAAATCGAAAAGCTAAAGCTTATACAACAAATAAGCAGGCATATAAAGCGTAATAATATTGTTAAACTAGCAATATTTTTTAAATTATATTAAATAATAGCTTTTATAACTATTTAAGATTAAAAAGCAATAATTATTTTTAAATCGGCTTTAAATATAATTATTAAAGTGTTTTGTTTAGCTAACGCTTATATTATTATTAGTTTAGCTGTTATTTAAAAGGTTTATAACTTAGTTTAGCAGTAAAATAGTGTTGTAATACTAAAACGCAAAATAAACTTTGCTTAAAAAAATAATATATAGCAGTACTGTTTAACTTTAAGAATTAATAGCTTAGTTTATAGTAACTTATTTTTTATTTTTAAGCTTAGCTTGTTAAAAACATTTATGTTTTTTAAAGCTTGTAATAACTATTTTAATAATTATTTTGCTTATTAAAAACCTTGTTTTATTAAAGTTATAAATATTTTTAATTTATATATTATATTTGTTAATTGTACGTTTTATAAAGCTAAATTATTTATAATAACTTATAAAATTTTTGTTAAAAATTTGCTAATAATTAATTTAGCAGTTATAATACGTTTAAAAGTTAAATTGTTGTTATATAAAGTTTAAAGCCTAATTAACGTTAACTTTTAACGCGTTATGTTTGCGTTAAAAAATATTAGCTATTTTTTAAATATAATAAAGCTAAAGCAAAAACGTTTACGCATTTAGCTTAAAAATACGTTTAGCAATAATTTCTTTTTTAAACATTATTAAATTTTGCTTTATAACGTTTATAATATAGTAAAACATGTTGCTATTAATTTTTTGCTTTAATGTATAGTTAAAAACGTTATAAATATAAGCAAGCTTGCAAAAAAAAAGTTTAAGGTTGCGTTTTTTAGCTTAAATTGCTAGCTGCAAATTAGCTTTTTTAGATTTTTAAACTATTATGTTGTTATAAAATAATATATAAATAAAGTAGAAAGATGAAAGGTTAGTAAAAAGTGCGTTATTGATTTATAGTACGTTATTAACTTGTGAGTGACGTTAAGCTTAAATTAAATTAATAACTTTTTTATTATACGTACGTTTTAATAAGCTAAAATAATTAATATTAAAAGCTAAAGCTAATATAATAAATAAATAAACATATAAAATATAATAATATTATAATTTTTATAATATAGTTTAAATTTTATAAAATAATAGCTTTTATAGCTGTTAAAAATTAATAAGTAATAACTATTTATTATATAATTAGCTATATATTTATTAAAATGTTTAATTTAATTTAAACTTTGTTTATTTATTAATTAGCTGTTTATATATTAAAATAATAAATAAGTTTTGTTTGTTAAAATAATATATAATAAAACTATATATTTATACAAATTAATATTTTAAAATATATTTAATTAATTATAATTGTTTTGCTAGCTAAATTTTAATTTTTTGTATTAGTTAAACATTATAACAATTATTTTAAATAATAGTTTGTTTATAATAAAGCTAGTTTTATTAAAATTATAAATATTTTTTTTTATTATATTATATTTTTGTTTTATGTTTTATATAAAGCTAAACTATTTTTAATACGCGTTACAATTTTTGCAAAAAACTTGTTAATAATTAATTTTTTAATTAAAACACGTTTAAAAGCTTAATTATTATTATATAAAGTTTAAAGCTTAGTTAATATTAACTTTGGGCGCGTTATATATACGTAGCAATTAATTAACTATATTTTTAATACTGCTTAACTAAAAAAAAAACAATTATAAATTTAAATTAATTATATATTATATAATAGTATTTTTTTTAAAGTTGGTTAATTTTTGTATAAAAAAAATAAATTTTGTTTTAGCTTACAACTATGTTATTAACAGCTTAACGTTATATAAAAAACGCTATAAACTTTTGCTATAAAAATAAAAAATAATTTTAAGTTATTTTAAAAAGCTTGTAATATAAGCTATAAGTCTGCTTTTTTTATAGTACGCGCTATTGTTAATAGTAATAAAAATGGTAATAAAAAATAGTGCGTACAAAAGTATAAAGACCGGACTGTTTAACTTGTGCGAACCGTTTACTTATGTAGTACGTTATATGTTAACTTTAAAACAAAAAAAATTATAATTAGTAAATTATATTTAAATATGTTTAAATATAGCATTAAAAAGCGTAATAAATAAGTTATAATTATTAATAATACTAAAGTTAAATTAAGTAAATAAGTTATGTTTAAGTTTTATATTTAAAATATAAACGCAAAAAGTAAGCTTAAAATAATTAAGCATAAAAAATTAAAATAAATAATAAATAATTATTTTTAGCTTAATATATTAATTAATAACTTTTTTTTTTTGCTATATAAAGCTGTTATTAATTATTAAAAAAAAGTTATTTTTTTTAAAAAGCTTAAAAATTTTATAATTATATTTAAAATATTAGTTTGCAGTTATAAATGCGTTTAAAAAATTATTAACAAAAAAAATATTATATTGCTAAATAATAAAAGTGCATACTTTTAAGTTGATTATAAAGCACTACTTGCTAATTAAAATTTTTGTTTTATATTAATTAATAATATAATAATAAATATTATTATAAACGTTTAAACGTTTTATATTATACTAATTGTTAATATTTTAAAAAAACTTATAAAAATTAACAAAAGTATTAAACTAAAACAAATTTATAAAAATTATAATAGCAATAATTATTTTAGCTTGTAAAAAAAAGTAATAAAAGCGTTAATAGTAGCTAAATTAATAATAATAATAGCAGCATTAGCAATAAAAAAAACTAAAACTATAATAATGTTAATTAATTTTAAGTTTAATATATTATTTTTATTTATAGCAATTATAACTAATATAGTGCTAAACTTAAAGCAAACTATATGTTTAAACAAAATTGCTTGCTTAATTATATTAATAACTTTAATGAAACAAATATTAAAGCAAAAACAAAGTTATAAAATAATTTTTATAAAGATTTATAAACTAATAAACACGTTGCTTTTTAATACAATATTTAACATAATAATTAAAACAAAAAATATTTTAACAAATAATTTATATATTTTTAAACTTAATAAACTTTTAAAACTAAAAATGTTTATAAATGTTTTTAAAATTGTTTTAAAGCAAAATATATATATTTATTTAAAACAAACATTAAAAGCAGCTTAATTTATAAAAGTTATAAATAATTATAATAATATTTAAATAAATAAAAATATTATTAATAAAAAGTTAGTAAAATGCTAAGTTAAGCTTTTAAACATACTTTTTAAGCTGTTAAAATAAAAAAAAGTTTAATAAAATTTATAATAGTTTTTATAAAAAAAGCTGTATAAGCTTTGTTAATAAACTTTGTTTTTTTATACATTTGTTATTTGTTATATAAAAAAAAGTTTATAGTAAAAATAAAAGCTAAATAGTTAATAATTTATAATTATTAAACTAAATAGCTATTTTAAACAATTGCTTTTTTTTTTTTTAACAAAATATTATCGCAAGCTTATAAAGCAAAAAATATATTAGCATAATTAACGCACCTTTTTTTTTTATTAGTTTTAAATAAATTTAAAATATTAAAATAAGTTTATAATTATAAGCTTTAAAAAAATTAAAAAGTTGTATATAATATTAATAAGTTTTTAAAATACGCTAGCTTATATTTAACAGTATATAAATAAACTGTTTTATAATTACGTTTATTATATTAAATCATTTATTAATAATGTTGTTATATGTTTTAATTTATTTTAAATAAAAAATATAGCTATAAATTTAAAAAAAAATTTTATTAGCTATTTATTAATTAAACTTTTGGAATTTTATATTAACAAACTTAAAATGTTTAATATTAAAAACTGTTTTGCAGCTTTTAAACAATTAGCTTTTTTTAACATATTAAAAGCTTTTAGCATAATTTAATACTATATTATGCTTAATTAGTAAAGCTATTATAAAAGCGCAAAACAGCTTTTTTTAAAGCAGAAAAGCAAAAAAAAAAAAGTTGTTAATAAAAAACTAAATTATAAAAAATATTATTATTAATTAATTTATTATAACTTAACGCTTTTAAAAAAAAAGTTTTTTAAAATAATATAAAAAGCTATATATAAAAAAATAATAATTTATTATTAAAATATAAATTAACGCATTCCACAAGCTAGTTTCGCACACAAACAAGTTTCGCACTTTTTTTAAAGTACCTTATAAGCTAATTTTCTATGTAAAAGTACTTACACCACTTTTTAATAACTCCGCGAAAATAGGTTGTACAACAAAATAATTAGTACTATTAGATTCGTAATAAAATAACAAATCTAATAGTATTTTCTTTTATTTTCTAACTATTTTATTTAAGGCGTTA
>MU377382.1:0-21195 GCA_022495195.1 Xylaria digitata
ATTTTTTATTTTTAAGCTTAGCTTATTAAAAGCGTTTACGTTTTTTAAAGCTTATAACAACTATTTTAATAATTATTTTGCTTATTAAAAACCTTATTTTATTAAAGTTATAAATATTTTTAATTTATATATTATATTTATTAATTATATGTTTTATAAAGCTAAACTATTTATAATAACTTATAAAATCTTTATTAAAAGCTTGCTAATAATTAATTTAGCAATTATAATACGTTTAAAAGTTAAATTATTGTTATATAAAGTTTAAAGCTTAATTAATACTAACTTTTAACATGTTATATTTACGTTAAAAAATATTAGCTATTTTTTAAACATAATAAAGCTAAAGCAAAAACGTTTACACATTTAGCTTAAAAATACGTTTAGCAATAATTTCTTTTTTAAATATTATTAAATTTTGCTTTATAACGTTTATAACGTAGTAAAATATATTGCTGTTAATTTTTTATTTTAATATACAATTAAAAACGTTATAAATATAAGCAAGCTTGCAGAAAAAAAGTTTAAAGTTGCGTTTTTTAGCTTAAATTGTTAGCTATAAATCAGCTTTTTTAAATTTTTAAACCATTATATTGTTATAAAATAATATATAAATAAAGTAGAAAAATAAGAGGTTAATAAAAAGTGTGTTACTGACTTATAGTGCATTATTAACTTGTGAGTAACGTTATTATTATTATTATTATTATTATTATTATTATTATTTTATTATTATTTTATTATTATTTTTTTTTTTTAAAAAAAAAAAAAAAAAAGAAATTATTTAGCAAAAGCTTTAGCATTAATTTAACTATTGCAAAGCTATTTTATAAAAAGTATTTTATCTATATATTATTTTATAAAACATTGCAAACTATTGCAAACTTTTATAAACTTTTGCAAACTTTTGCAAACTATTATATAATTATATAACTTTTTTAATTACTTTTATAAAAATTAATTAGTTTTATATACGCTTATATAAGCAAAGCTTTTTTTTATTATTATTGCGCGCTTTTAGTTTAGCTTTAATTTAACAATAAAAACGTTTAAGCTTGTTTATAATAGCTTGTTTAAGCATTGCATTTATAATGTTAAATAATTTTGCAGTTTTTTTAGCTTTGTTTTTAGCTATTTAAGTTAATATTAACTTATATATGCTTATATAACTATTTATAAGCTTTAGCAAACTTATTTTTATTTTTATTTTTGTAAAACATATAAAAGTTGTTAATAAAAAGTATTAGCAGCAAAAACAAGCGCTGCTAAAAACTTTTTTGCTAAATAAAATACATTTGTTAAATAAATTACAGCTTTTTAAACTTGTACAAATTTAACAATTTTTAATATTAACTTGTTTAAGCATTATATATGTTATAATAGCTAACGTTTGTTATTGCTAGCTTGTTTTAAACGTATAAAACGTAAACAAACTTTTAACTTAAATTTTTTTAAAAATAATTAAGTATATAATAATTTATATAAATTAATATATATTTGTAAAAGCTTATAAAAAGTTGTATAAACTTAATTTTTTTTAATATAATAACATATATTATTATAATCGCTTTTTTACAATTTGTTAAACAAATTATAAGTTTGTTTAATATTATTTTTAATTATAGCATACTTGTTATTATTACTAAAATTTTTGCTTTTATAATATTAAAAATTTATTTTTATTATTTTAAAATTAAATTAGTTAGCAGTTTTAACAGCTTATAATTTTTTTTTATACAAAGTTATACGTTTTTATATTTGCTTAAAAGTAGTTTGTTTAGCATTAGTTTTAGCTTTTTTAGCTGCTGCTTAAATAACCGCGTTTATATTTTTTTTAAAACAGCGTAGCAATATATCGCTTATAAATATATGTTTTTATAAATTAATATATATTTTTGCAAATTAATATAAACGCTTGTAAAAACTTGTATAATTTTATATAAGCGTTTTAAAAAACATTTATAAATAAATTTTTTTTTTAAAATTTTAATTTTATTTTTTTATTTTCCTACTAAAAAAAACCACTTGTACCCAATGTTTTTACTAGTTTTACTATTTCTTATTAGCTTTTACTATTTTTTACTAACCTTTACTATAATATAATATTATAGGTGTATTTCTATTAAAAAAATCGTTTTTGAACAGTTAGCCCTCTCGGACGCCAGAGTAGACGGCTTAATTTATTCAGCGAATCAGGGGAAGTTATAGTACACCGGTTATGCATATAAAATACAGGTATGCATTAAAAAAGGATGAATACACCCAGACCTCAAAAAGGTCAGACCGGCAACACTATTGAAAATTCTATAAACATTACCTAATAATCTAGCACGTCTTGCACACCGCAGCTGTGCTTCTTGGGGGCGCCAGAGTTGCGAGAATGCACGTGGCGACGAGCGGGGGCTGTGGAATTTGAGGGCAGACGTTCCGGGAAGCCTTTCCAACTCTTACCATAGGTTGCAACGGCGTGGGCAATAGCCTTGGCGTTGACCTCGAAGGGGAACAAGGCAAGGTTGCTCACGTTGTCCCCCGCATCGTGGTAGTTCTGATCGTACGGCTCGCCAGCAATTCCGCCGTAGATTGTCTTCTCCTCCTCTGTCTTCACACCGTCCGCACCGGTATCTAGACCGCTGCAAGGGACGCCAGCCTCGAGGAACGGGCCGTAATCGCTGCGACCGTTGAACTCGGCCCCGAAAGTGGTCAAGTTCCTAGCAGCGAACCAGTCTTCAAACAACTTCTCTGCTACGTCAGAACCCGGGGGTCCGCTGAGGTTAAAGCGACTTCCGTCACCGTCGTAGACGCCGAGATAGTAGTTAGGAGACGCGATCATGTCGAAATTCAGATAGAGACGAATCTTGGCGAGATCCTGGGCTGTTGAGGTTTCGACAAAGTGCTCAGCGCCTAGGAGACCTTCCTCTTCAGCAGTCCACCAAGCAAACTTGACTTGAGAGTTCGTTCGCCATTTAGAGAGGGCCTTGGCAACGGTCAAGAGACCGCAGGAGCCACTTCCATTATCATTGATACCGGGGCCTTTGTCAACCGAGTCGGAGTGAGCACCTAGAAACAGGACGTTATTCGGGTCACCGTACTTAGAGGTGGCGATAACGTTATGGCTTGTGCCGAGAGTTACGTATGCCCAGTAATTGCCTGAGCTAATGACCGTCTCGCCTGCTTCGATGCGCGCCGCCAGCGCTAAGCCGTCAGCGCGGGTGAGACCGCCTAGGGGAATCAGATCGTTGACCTCGCCGAGAGTGCCCGAGGCAACCCCGGCTTCCGCATTATTGTAGATGATGGCAGCGACAGCACCCTTGGCACCAGCATTCGTGATTTTCTGAACGAAAGTGCATTCGCCTCGGGCGATGAGCGCCACATTACCAGCAACACTGTCGGGAATATCCTCCTGCATCTATGTTAGTGAATGTGTACGATGTAGGTTATTTGTGATTCCTAAGATGGGTGTTTCTATCTGAACTCAGACCAAGCCGATAAACGGAAACGCAGAGGAGTCACTATCATGGCTTACCGGGTTGCAACCAAGATTGGCTACATTGACTAGAGGCACATCCGTCCAGGTGCCGTTGTTGCCGAACTCGAAAGAGTCGGTGGCAAAATCGACGCCATCAATCGAGAGCGCCCTAAAAGAGGCGAGCGTGACCTCTGTAGTGTACTCCTGCAGCTCGATCTTGTAATAGTGACCGAGGCTCTCGAGTGTCTCCTTGAAATACTTCACAGTGTTCTTGTGGGCCTCAGAACCGTGTACCTACAAGGACATCATTAGATACTCGGTTTAAATATATTTCAAGGGAAGAGAGCTACGGCCACTTACTCGGTTACGGGCGGTTGTCGCATACGCAATATCCTCGAGATCCTGGGCGCACTTCACAAGATCCTTCAGATGGATAGAGTTAACAAGCGGCTTCTATAAACGAAGTGGTTAGCACATCATGTCATCGTCAGCTCGTTGTCGCAGGGAATTCAGATAAGTCTTACATCTTGTACGAGAGGACTTTTACACTTGGGGCTGCGAGGAAGAGGCTCAGCGTTGCTAGTCATGGCAAGCAGACCAGCGGCCGTAATGGCCAGAGCAGAGCTAAATCCCTTCATGGCGACTAACGTAACGAGGGACGAAAGAGTGACCAACTCAGACTAACTCAAGCCTACTTATCAATCCACCTTAACGAACGACCTATATGATTGACTGGCGGTGACGAAGCCGAGGGTGAAGAGAGCAGGGAAGTCCAATGACAAGGAATCGCACGGCAAAGCCCATGATTTATACTTGGGTAGATACCTACTAATCCGGCGACATGTCAAGGGTTTTTGATGCTATTATCTTGGCTATAGATATGAGGTCGTTACGCTAAGTAAATACCCGGGCTGCCCGGACTCTAGATTAGCGGGGGAAGCTTCTCTTGCATAGAGCTTTGTACGATTTTAGCGTACACGCGAGATCAGTAATGGTTTGGCCTGGTAGCTGTCGATGATATGTATATCCCGTATTCCGCCCAACATGAATAAATAGTAAAATCCAGTCTGGATAGTTTATTAGTGCTCCAAAGCCAAGCTGTAAGGCCGAAGATGCAATCTAACGACAGACTTGGCAAATGCACTGGCTTTCCTAGCTGAGCCCAAGAACACGGTTGGATGAGCTCTTATCTAAGGCGACCTGCCTCATCCAGGTTCGTAGGCCAAGAGCCAAGAGCCAAGACTAGAGCCGGACATGGGTCTCCGGCACAAGATTAAATCATCGGAATGCTACCAGAGGCGGGTGCAAACGTAAGGTGAGCTGATACACTAATTGATTCGCATTGTCGTATGCACTCGGCCGGAAGAACACCTTGCCTACTAGTCGTGGCTGGGCAGCTGAAGCCTTCTAATTCAAAATTTGCTAGAATCAACGTATATCATCCCACCGACTCCCATCGTTCTTCCTAGCCTCACGTGCTTGTTAGATATCAGTCTTTTCTCAAGTTTCGGGTGTCTGCCACCTCAGCCCCAAGTCTTGAGCTTTAAAAACCATTATCTTGCGATTATCTTCTAAAGGGAAGTTGTTGCTTGTTTACCGACTAACTCCCAGCTAGCGACACAACCTATATACCGAGTTTTGCTCGTTGCATGGGCCACCGTTTTGTGATTCTTAGTACTAGCAATAGCGAAGCTTCGCCTATCAACACGGGCTGCCGACGCGGCTTGATCGAGCCCCAATGATAACGGAAACCAATCCGCCATCATTGATAGGCCAGCACAACTGCCTTCCGGCCTTTTAGCTATCCATGTACCGAAAGCGCCGCTCCATGCTGGTCGGTATGTGGGGGGTCATGCTACACCGTTGAGCCGATCCCGATATCGTGTTGGTACTTCACAAATAGAGGAAAAATCGGTGCATTCCAAACATTTGGGTAATATCTTCGAGTTTCACATAATTTAATATGGAGGAACCATTTTCACATCACATTTTATTATTTGACACACCAGAAGTAACAGCGGGAACCAGATGCAAGTGCGGCCGAATGGCTAGCAAGGGGCCGCCCAAGTCACCTCATAAATGACCGTGGCTAAGAAGCCATTCTGGGGTTGCTATATTTACCGTATGGTATCCAGCAGATGGTTCCTTGTGCTTGAAAATGTTTGCATGCTCTCTGTAATCCCAGTTTGTACCCAGAAGAATGCGGTGAAACAACACTATACAATCCGCATAAAAAACCGAATAATTTCCGTCAGTCTCCTCGTGGTTACAAAATAAAGAACTACGACATGATGTTTGACTAAATACGTCTCTCTATTTTAGTTCCGAATTGGTCAAATATTTGATAATTAGGATCGTAGTTCCGACCTCGTATATTGTGTTGGGTAGCATAATGATTATCTTGTCAATCAGTCAAGATGCGCGGCCATTACAAATATGCTTGGCATTTTCCTAGACTCCTCTGTGTTGGTCGAGTGGTTTGTAAGTGTAGTTTTAGTCATCACTTGCTCTTTTAATACCATGCGATATCTGAATAGCTAAGTGGTTAAATTTGGGGTACTACACTAGGGTGAAGATATAACCACTTAAGTATATACACCTAAAAGTTTGACAGCTAGTAGCCCTTTGTAAGTAGACCACGGTTGCAAGGTCGAAGAGCTTTTGGTACTCGGGAGGATTATTCCTAATGTAACTATACTCTATACCAAGCAACTATGTAAAGCATGGTATAAGTGGCGGATTGCGTTAGCTTACAGAGGGGTACGTAGGGTGCGTAGGGCAACTCATACAGGACGTTTCCTCCCTAGTAATAATCACAACCGCCGTAAACATGAATGGTGTTTAGGCAACAAGACAATCTATCTATCTACCTAGGTAGGTAGGTAGGTTAGAGCTTTGTGTTAATATATAGCTGTCGTCTGTTTCGATGGTTGGTTTCGGCTAGGTTCCTCAGTAGGTAAGTACCTACTGTAAAGTGCTACGCTACTATAAGTCTATCTACCAGACGCAGGGATTCGCGTTGCAAAGACTCGCACAACTCATCAGAATTCCTACAGGTAGATCTTTTTTAACTATACCATTTCAAACCCTCATTCGTAGGGAGCCGGATATACTGTTAGAATTGCTAGAGAATGTAATCGCGAATGTCCCCGCTGTCTAGTCGATACCGTGCACCTAAATTTGTCTTATGGCTGTTGGGTCTTCAGAATTTTAGGGGTCCAGGCTCTTTCCTGTCTCTAGGTAGGCATACCAAGGCACCTACAGCCCTAGACTAGCACTGTCCTAGCCTAACTGGTACACTAACCGGCAGGTACCCTAGTGGGTAGGTAAGCTGGAAGTAGCTAACCTCGAACCTAGAACCCAAACTATCACTGAATATGTTCCGCACCTACATTATCTAAGTACTTACGTACCTAGGTAGTGTGGCATGGAAAAGTGGCTAGTGGTGGCTGAGAGGCGGGGGGGAAAGTGGTAGATTAACCAGGGGTCTGACCCATAACTTACCTTCCTACACCTAATTCCATCAGATTGACCACTCAAGAGAACTCAGTATAGTGCTATCAGTAGGTATCTACCTGTCTGTTTAGCCCCCTCATCTTTTTGTTCAATCTCCCTTCTTACTTACTTCCGGGGCTCTCTGTAAATCTAGGTACCTAAGATAAGAGAAATCACACTTGGTGGCTACTTTAAACTCACTCGAGACAAACTATATTCCACATCGATTAAATATGATATAACGGTATTTCGTCATGTCGTCCACCGAGACCCTCAAACGGCAACCGAATCGTGCACTTGAAGCTGCCCAATGGTTATACGAAACTCAGAAAGCCCAGCTCGTTGAAGACCCTAATCGTCCTCGGGCTAGTATCACATCTACGCGAGCTGCCGCCGACAAATTCGGTGTTAGCAAGTCTACCGTAGCTCGCCAGCTCGCCGCTCTCAAGAATGGCAAGCTTAACGCTAGCGCTGGCTCTCGGGTCGGTCGCCCGAGTCGACTCACCGAGGTTGAAGAGCAAATGCTCTCCTTTCACATATTGTGAGTATTATCTGCAGCTATCGTGACCTTTTCTTGACACTGCTAGCAATTGCGTACTGTGCCTTCTAGCTTTTTTAATTCACACGAGTGCTTGTGCTATTTCTCAGGTGCCCCTGTGTGAACTTACAACCCTCAGCGGGGATGACACTAGAGATATTGACAGTAGGTTCACAGTATGCTGCGGCATGATAAACGGCCCGTTTCCATCAAAGTTGTACAAGACGCTGCCGATGCACTTCTATCCCGAAGAAAACCCCCTGGTGCCCCTATTTCCGGGAGCTGGGTAAGGCGATGGCTGCGAGATAATCGCGCTCAAGCTCGTAAAGAGGCTATATCAAAATGCGACTTTCAACTGCCAAATTCCGGACTGATCGAAACAGGGGCGGACAACGACGATGAAGATGGCGACCTCGGTGAAGATATACCGAGTGAATGTGAGACCACGGATGCGAATCTAGATCATCCTATACGTGAAAACTCAGCTCCGCCTTAAACCTTCTTATGCCATTAGAAAGGAGATGATAATCAGCAGGATCACCGCAATGATTATGACTATTCAATCATCATAATCAATGAGTCGTGAAACCTCGAACCGTTAGGCTATAGACGGCCCGAAGCTTGAAAGCCGTTAGAGCTGTGAGGCCCCAAACCCATATCTTCGTTACGGAAAACTCCTAAGCGTTCTGCATCAAACTCATGAATTTGATGGGCGAATGGCACGGATCGATTACTCGCAGGTTGTAGTTCATCACAGCTTCTTTATCTCTTCTCCCTGCCCTTACTCTTTTTATTGCCCCATCTCCACCAAACTCCAAGCAAGCTGCTTGTATTACGCACACAGGTTCCTAGGCCTGAATTGCTGCAGAGCCATAATCGAATTTTTGAGCCACTCTCATGTTTTCTCGGTCTCTTTGCTGCCGAGGGCTTGCAATTCTCCAATAAAACGTCCTCCTTAGTAGCCGGTTTCGCTACATGCCCCCGGGCAGAACCCGGGCAACAATTGTTCTGTTAGCCTGCTGATTATTATCATTCGCTCTCCTAGGCAACATGACAGCTGTGTGAGGCAGGAAAGACAGAGAGCAACTGGCACCGTATTTGTCAGCAAAATCCGGGGTATCTAGTGTATTATCGTGACGCGCAGGATTAGAAAATGATGATCGATTGACCAATTCAACCCCCTTAGCGCCGTAAGTCATTATGCACGATGCACAATTGCCAACTGATAAGAAAACCGCACTAGCCACAGGCCACCCCAACCACCCAATTTTCTCACAACATACTTTTATAAAGTTCTTGCAATTTTTTTACTACTTTTTTTTTTACAACTTTTTTTTTTATATTATTGTATTCGTTTTTTTTTTTTTTTTTTGCGATGCTATAATTAGGTTTGAAAAAGCGTGCAAAAGCTGCTGTTTGCAACGTTAAACTTGGAATACTTGTTTGCGCGGCCGCTAAAAAGTAAAATATATTTTAAACTTTTTTATAACGCTGTTTAGCTAATATACTTATTAAAAAAAAAACTAATTAAGATTATTAAACCTTATTATTATATTTAAAATTTTAGTTAATATATTAAGCAGTTAGTTAAACTAAATTAAACTTTGCACTTTTTTTTGTTAAGTTTAAAATAATAGTTTAACAAATGTTAACTGTTTGCAATTTTAATTTAAAAGTAAAAAAAGTATAGCATTGCTATTTTTTTGTTCGAAATTTATTAGTTGCTATATTTAAAAGCTAAATTATTAATTATTTAAAAGTTAATAAAGCTATAATAACTAATATTAACTTTTTTTTCGATTAATTTAATGTTTTAAAAATTATAAATATTTTTTTATGGTGCTTTTATAACGGCAATAAAATAAGTATTAGCTAAAGCGTTAGCAACAACTATTAAATAATTTATAAAGCTAAAAGCTGCTTAATACTTAAAAAAAATATTAAATAAAACGAATAAATTACTGCTTTAAAATATGTTAACGCAAACAAAGTAGCTTTTCTATCGTTAATTATTTTTAAAAAAAATAAAGTGTAAAGTTAATAGTTTTTTTATTAAAACTATAGCATATAAAAAAACTAGCATTTTAAAGCATTGCTAAAAAAGTAAACAAATTAAAAAACAGCTTTTAATTAGTTAAAAAACATTTTTATATTTTTGGTTTATGTTTAATATAACAATAAATAAATAGTTTTAATTTGCAATAGCTACAATTTTTATACAAATAATATTTTTTTATTAGTTTGTATACTAAACAAAATATAGCTAGTTTTTTATAAACTTTATTGCAACTACGTAATATAGGCGTTAAATATAGGCGTTTTTAGCCTTTTGAAAAAAATGCTGCAAAAAAAACTAAAAAAGTGTGTTAATGCTTTATTAAAAATTAAGCTTTCAAAAAAAAAAATGTTAAAAGTATTTTGTACTGCTAAAAACTTTATTTTAAGCTTTAAAATTATTAAAAAAGCATAAAAAATATTAAGAATATATTTATAAAACCGATTAGTGCCGTTATTATTATTATATATTATATTAAAAAGAAAAAGTGTAGCTTACGTATTGCAAAAAGCATTTATAGCAAAAAAAAAACTAGCAACACTAGATTTTTTCGAAATAATAAATAACTTATATATTAATATTTTTTTATATAGCTAAAATATTTAAAAAAGCAGTTAAAAATTAGCTAGCACTTATTTTTCTTTTAACTTTTTATTTTAAAAGCTTTTTACTTAAAAAGCTAAAAAAGCTTTTAATTATTAAGCTAACAAAATTGCAATACTTAAAATTAAAATTAGCTATTTTAAAGCTAAAATGGCTTAACAAAAAAAAAAGCATTATTAAAATATTAAAATACTGTTAAAATAACGTTTTATACAAATAAATTATATTTGCAAGCAATAAAAAAAGTTAAGGTTTTAAACTGTTTATAAAAACGAAAACTCGGAAAACAAAGTGTTAAGCATTTTATTTTAGCTGTTAAAACACTAAAAAAAAAACGAAATAAAGGTAAAAGACTGTATTATTGCTTAAAACGTTTTAAAATAGCTATTTCGATCGAATTAAGTAAAAAAAAAGGCTTTAACTGGGTGGGTAGTAGGTGGTGGGTAAAGTGGCCTATGGCCGCACGGCCCGTGGCTAGTGCGGTTTTCTTAGCAGTATTTATATAACCTGCCTATTGTAGTAATAAGTTATGTATCGTGCTATGAGGCGACTCAATGGCGACATTGGAAGGGCGCGGATGACATCATGGAGGGTGCTGAGGATGGTGATTAATGTCACTATCACAGAAATTCGACGGAGAGTCATTATCTGGCCATTCAAAATCTATATGCCTATCACTCATAACCGCTCTAGTAGCGATTATATGCTTTCCCCTCTCCTTGACCTTGAATCATAGGCGTTTTAATTATATCTTTAAATTCAACTTTCTTTAACTTTCTATTTAGGGTGACTTTGCTGCAGTCGAGGCAGCAGTGATGGCCTCCAACATTGATATCGAGAAGACGGCCGACGTGAACTGAGCTGGGCCTTTGTTGAACCCACGTCGCTCGATGTCAGAAGATATGCTTATAGCCCCTCACGAGGACAAGGCGGATAGAACAGAATCATGTACCTTTGCGCCGAGCTTGATGTCCAAGGCAGGAAACACGAAACCGTCGGAAGACACGCCGTCAGAGCCTGAGGGCGCGGACGACGCGCCTCCGGACGGTGGCCTCGTCGCGTGGCTTCAGGTAGTGGCCACGCTTCTAACCAGCACTATTTCGTGGGGCACGCCAACTGCATTTGGCGTCTTCCAGCTGTATTATGTCCAGACCCTTAAACTGCCCCAATGGCAGGTCTCGTGGATAGGGTCGGTGCAGTTCTTATTGACGTATGGCATGCGTGTATTCTCAGGCCGTCTGTCCGATGCCGGTTACGTTCGCTCCACTTTCGCCGTTGGTGCTTTTCTAGTTGTCTTCGGGACCTTCGTAACCAGTCTCGGGCACGAGTATTGGCATTTCTTCCTTACCTAGGGCCTCACCGTCGGCTTAGGGCTGGGCATTATGTTCATGCCCCCCTTGCAAGTCCTTAGCTCTTATTTTGAGAAAAAGCGCACCTTCGCCATGACCGGTGCTGCAACTAGTACAGGCATCGGAAGTCTTATTCTCCCTGCCATCATCCAATACTCAATACCAAAGCTCGGGTTTGCATGGGCTGTCCGAATATTTGGTTTTGTTGCTCTATTTTGTACCGTCATCGCTTTTCTCTGCGTCAAACCACGCCTCAAACCTCGACGTTCGGGGCCTCTGGTGGAATGGCCTGCATTTAAAGAGCGGCCGTATCTACTCTATTCGATTGATGTTTTCCTCCTATACTTGGCCTTGTTTTTTGGTTCTTTCTACGTATGTCTGTTGTTTTCCCCCAACCCTCCGCTAGAAACCGCCAGTGAAACAAAAGGATCGCTCTATACCCCGTATGTATCCCATTTTAAGCCATGCTGATTGTGTTTAGATCAACAGTTATGCCCGCGACATCATAGGTTTTTCGACTACGGACTCGGTCCAACTTCTCTTGATTCAAAATGGTGTAAGCATCCTAGCCCGACCTATCGTTGGGTACATCGCAAACTACTACACCGGCCCTATGAACACGTATATCGTTACGGTCGTTCTCCTCTCCATCATCACCCTGTCGTGGATAGCTGTCCGCAGTTCAACTGGCCTATATGTGTATGCTGTATTCTTAGGCCTCACGAATGGAGTGTGTCAGGGAATGTTTCTCGGCTCCTTGGCTAGCTTGACAAACGATAACCGAAAAATGGGCACACGTATAGGCATGGTTCATACTATCGTCGCTTTCGCGACACTTGCAGGTCCGCCAGTAAGTGGATTTGACGGTTTCGCATTTTCCAACCAACCTCTAGCCCCTTCAAACATCGTACATCAATATGTCACTAACTAGTTGCGTCAAAGATTGCGGGTGCAATTATTGATAGCTCGAGAGGTCAGTTCACGTACACACAGCTATACGCCGGGCTTACTATCCTTGTCGCTTCGGGGTTCTTCATTGCAGCAAGATGTGCAAAGACTGGGCCACACCTGAGGGCAATAGTCTGATTTTGGTGATTGATACTAGATCTCAGTATGTATTGATTGAATCTATGATAGCAAGACTAGAACTGTTTGAATACTTCATTCCTGTAGGTGCTTAATCGGCTTACTAGAATTATAGATAGGAAAAATGTAGTCAGAAGCAAGATCTATGGTCATTAGCTCGATAGCAATATTAGAGATATCCCTAAAGGGTGATACTTGTACACCCTAGAGCAGGGCTGGCGGACGGACGGCTGGCAGGCCGAGCGGAGGGATCGGGGTTGAGGGACACGGAGGTGATACGGATAGGAATCACAAATCATCGTGATAGGGTTCGCATCGTTGCCTTTCCAGTTGGTAACAAGGGCAATTACGAAGGGCTGCACGACGTCTCCTCTGCTAGGTTCTAGGCATTGAATCCTACAATATATTTTGGTGAACAGTAACATTACAGGAGACTAGCAAATACAGGAAAATTCCATATGATACGCATGCTAGCCGATAGCAACTATGTATATTGAAGCGAGGGAGAATTAAGTGTCTGGCTAGAGACTTACTAGTTGTCTGAGATTTTGACGAATATGACCATAATAGCTGGCCAAATAACCTAGGCACATCGTATAACATTTCTCTCTTAAAAAGGTAGCGACGGCCCTTTAAAAAACACAAGTGGATAATCCTCGTCCTACTCGGTCAAAACTGATTGCATTCTACCTTGTCACACATATCCGAGCGCATTGCATAATCTTCCCTCGGCGCCGACCCATTTCAAGATGGGGTTCCTTGTGGATGATGACTGTGAGGCGTTGGCCTTAAGCCGAAAGCACCAGATGAAGGTTACCGTCATCACAGCTGGCCTGCCCAGGTGAGTGTACAGCCACGTGATGAGTTTAGCAACTCATCTGACACCGCTCAAAGATGCGCAACAAGCTCTTTAGTCCGAGTGGCTTGGCTGCTATCCCACGATGCACATGGTACGTGTTCTGCCCTGGTCCGAAAGAAGCGAGGTGAGACTTCGCTCGGAGCCGACAACTTGACTCTAGTGCTCATATCAATAGCTTGTTCTCGATGCTCCGCGGGAAGAGGACAAAGACAAGCGGCAGAAAATCCTGCATAAACTGTTTGATGGATATGCAGCTATTTGCGGTACGGGAATCTTATTGCTATTGACACTTAACGAGCTAGTTCCCACTCAACAGTTTGATCATGGAGCCAACACTAAATAGACTTCCCTGGCGTTGCCTTCACCGACGATCTTATGGACATGTACCCCACGGCCAAGATCATCTTGAACCAGCGCGCCAGTCCGTTACAGTGGGCGCAGTCTATTGATGAATCGCTCATGTTCTTTAACTCGTGGACGTATCGCATCACCACATTCCTTAGCAAGGCGGATCGCTTGCACGTGAAGATACATCTTGCTGCGTTTGCTGTAAGTTGAGGTCTTTATTGAATAATTTCCTCAGAAAGCGTGTATCGTACCCTAGCCCCTGAATCCCGACTTGTTAACCTGTTAACTTTCTACTTCCCCCAAATGCTAGCAACACCCGACATGTTAAGGGTCGAACAGGAACGGTATATACTGACGAACACTTGAAAGCTCTCCCAGCGTAAACTGGGGATTGGCCGATCTCGGAACCTCCAGACGTACAAGATATAGTACACTAGGTACAACGATTTGGTGCGTGACGAGGCACATAAGCGGGGACGGAGAGTACTGGAGTGGGAACCACAGGATGGGTGGGCACCCATTTGCGAGTTTCTAGGCAAGCCCCTACCACCTATTTCCTTGCCGTTTCCGCACTGCAACGGCAAAGAAGAAATGCAGAAATTGAAGATCATCCTAGTGGCACGGGGCTTGTGCTACTGGGCGCTGTTATGTACTACAGTTTGCGTCCTTGTCCGCTTTTTGCTTCAGGTTAGATGGCTATGAGTCGTTTGAATAATAGTTAAACTTTGTCATATGCAAAGCGGTCAGCCTTCCGCGATAGCTTATCCCAACAACTTGGCAAGCCAAGTTGGAGCGTGGGAACACACGTAGAAAATACCACATTTGTTTCTGGTGCCATCGTTTACATTTATACTGTTTCAATTGTCACGGAGAAGTGGGTCTAACAGATCCAGTATGTGGAGGGATCGGGTTAACTATAGGCCTAATGATCCCTAGTATAAATAGGTCTTTTTCCTACACTGGTTACCACTTAAAACTTAGACCTTAGATCATCTGAATACACTATTATCTGATCGCTTCTGGTGAAAGCACTGGTCAATTCCTTCCAATAGATCAATCTCCACTTCTCCGCGAGATCAATATTTTACCTTGCTCGCTTATCTCGTTAATTCACAACAGTAACTAAAGGCAGTTCAGAAAAATGAGCATATCAGGCTGGACAGGTGGAAAGAGACATCTCCTAAGCTACCCATTTGGCATTATGTTGCTTAGCCACGGTCCTGTACTAACCTAGAGAGTGGTGTATGCACTTGTTTTGGTAGAAAACGTTTACACTTTATGCTAAAAAAAAAAAAAAAAAACAAGTGCTTCTGTGTAGTAAGAAATAATTAAGCTAGCTTTAAATATTAAAGCAAATGCATTATGAGATCGATAGTGGTTAAATACTGGTGCCGTTTGGATTGCGACGCCTGTTTTGATTGACTCGTTTGCTCACTCTACGCTAATAAGATAACTGTCAGATATAAGGGATATGATCTTATTCGGTATATTGACTGAAGGGGTATTCAATGACAGACCCATGTTAGAATAATAGGGGCCCCTTATACAATTCTGCCTACAGACGCAGTTACTACTACATAAAACTTATATTAACATATTAATTAATACAATACATTTAACCTAATTGTATGCTATTGCTTATATTTAACAATTAAAAGTTTTATTGCTATATTAAATTATTAATTAAATAGCTACTAGCTTAATTAAGCGATTAACATATAAAAACTAACTAATTAAAACGCTAAAATTGCGCTTAAAAACGCAAACAACTTTTACTTTTAAAATAAAAAGCTTAAAAATAAAGCAGTCAGTTTAAATTTATAAAATTATATTATACTAAATTTTAAAATAAAAATACTATAGCTAAAACAACTAATTATGCTTAAAATTAAAAACTATTTAAAAGCAGCAATAACGTTAGTATTAGTTACAAAATCTTTTTCAACTATAAACTACAAAACAATAAACTTAAAACTTTTATAAAATATAACTAAAATAATAGCTATTAAAAAAAACGCTTACAATATAGATTTAAATAATTATAACGCTTAAATACACAAATATATAAATTTAATTAAATTAATTAACTAATTAAAAAACTAAATACTTAAAACAATATTTTAGAACTATAAAAACATTTTATTTAAACTTATAAACATGTTAAATATTTAGTACAAAAAGCTATATATTATTAAAACACATTTTAAAAATAGCTTTATATATTAAATACAATTAAACTATAAATTTTTTATTAACAATAATATTAAAAAATTACTAAAGGACTTAAAAACTTAAGCAACAAAATAAAAAAAAAAGCTAGCTATTGCAATAAAATATAAAGCTACTAATTTTACAAAGTTTTACAATATTGCTACAAACCTAAAAAAAGCTTTAAAAATTAGCTATTTAGAATAAGTTATAACGTTTAAGCAAACTAACAAGCTAGAAATTAAAAAAGAGACTTTAAACTATATAAAAATTGTATTAAACTTTAAAAACAAAGCAAATATTTAACTGTTTGTTTAAAGCAAGCTAACTAAAAAAAAAATTATATAAAAAAAGCTTTTATACATATAATAATACTAAAAAAATCAGCAATTTTATTAAAATCGAAAACTTAAATAGTTGGTTTAAAACAGCAAAAAAAAGTAAAGCACGCACTTTTTAAAAAAAAAATTGCAAAACCAAACACTAGGTTTTGCAAACAAAAAACTTTATATAAATACAAATACAAATAATATAAAGTGCAAGCTTTGCATTTAAACTTATACGTTAAAAAAGTGTTAGTATGCTTTTTTAAAACGTACTTTTAAAAAGTTTATATTAAATCGAACTATTTAAAAAATAGTTTAAAAGCTTTTAAAATTAAACTTAAAGCTAATTAAAAAGATTAAACAAATCTAAAAAAAAAAAGCAAAACAAAATAAGTTAAAAATTAAAACAAACTAACTATTAAAAAAATTTGTTTAAACAGCTTTTATAATAAACAACAAAATAAAAACAATTTATAAATTAAAAAACTTAGCTATTTTTAACTTAAAAACAACTATATATATATTTAACAAAATTAATAAGTTTTTAAATTTTAAAAAAGTTAATTTTTATAATGCAGTATATATAAAAAATAAAGTTATTTTTATTAAAAGCTTTAAAAAAGTTAATATCTAAATTTAAAAACTAAAAAAACTAAAGGTTTATCAATTTTATAACATAGTTTATTGCTTAAATATAACTATTAACTTAATATTTTTATATATATTTAATAAATTAAAGTATTAATAAAATAACAAACTATTTACTAACCTTTTTTAACAAAAAAACAGCTTAATACTTTGTTGTTTATAAAACTAACTTAATTAGTTTATAATAAAATATTTTCTTTTGTTATTTAAAAAAACTATTTTTTATATAAGGCGTAACAAGCTTAATTTATATACAAAAAAATTATTTTTGCAAAAGGATTTATTTTAATAACATTTTAAAATAAAATACTTAGAACTTAAAGCATTGCAACATTTAGTAGCTTTATTTTAAAAAATAAAAATGCGCTAAGCTTTTAATAGTAGTAACAAAATTAAAACTGCTTAATATAACGTATATAATATATTTAAAATTAAGCGCTAAATTAACAGATTATTTAAAAAAAAGCTAACAACAGCTAAAATATACTTAACTATTAATTTTTATAACTTTAAAAATCTTAAAAAAAACAAAAGTACAAAATAGTATATAATGCTTATAACGGACTGCTTTTCTAGCTTTATTTTCGATTATTACTTATATAATCAAACATATTTATTAATTAAAATCGCACTTAATTATTTAATTAAACATTTAAAAAATTATTATAAAACTAAAATATTAACTATTAAATATAATAATAAAATAACTATAAATATAAATAGCACTTTAAAACTTGTTTAACATTTTTAAACTATTAAAAAGATTATTTTTAAAATGTTTTTTTTTAATATTTAAGCATTTAATAAAGGCGCTAAAAAATTAAAAAGTGTTATTAAAAATAAAGCAAGATTTATAAAAAATAGATTAAAGCTACCAACCTACCTATAAATAAAAATTGTTAAAGCTGCTATTTATTTGTATAACCGAACGCCTAAATATTTATACAATTAAAGAACTTTATATAAAAAGTTTTATAATTATTTTTAAATATAAAACAGTATTGTAAAAAAAAGCAAAATATTTATACTATCCTATTTTAAAGTTTATAAATGCAAAACTTTTGCAATAATATTAAACGTACAGCAAAAAACAAATAAACAAAAAAAACTTGATTTAAAAGCTTAAATTAGCTATCTTTTTAAATACTAATTATTTATTATTTACTAAATTTAGTTATTAAAAATTAACAAAATTATTATAACTAAAAACGTTATATTTAATAAAAACATTACTTTTTTAAAAAATATCGAATTTTTAAAAAACAACTTTTTAAAAACTACTAACAAAAAGTTTAAAGCTTTAGTTGCTAAAATTACTTATTAAATTTATTTAAAAACTGCTTAATAGCTTTTTACTAATTTTTATAAGGATTAAAAGGTGTATATACTAATTAATCTAGCTAAAAAAGCAAAAGCTAAAAACAATATTAGCAAAAATAAGAATTTAAAACTAGATCTGCTTATAAAAACTAATTACTTATATACCAAAACAATTTTTGCTTTATATTTTACTTTTTTTAAATTTTTTAACTACTATATTTTTTTTAGCGCTATAATTAAAAAAGCTAGCTAAAAGAAAAATTTTAATAAAATTACTAAGTTGTTTAATTTAACTCCAAAGTTTAAAAAAAGTTATTATATAACTTTTTCTAAAGTTATAATATATAAAAGTTGCTAAAAAGTTATGTTTAATATAAAACGTTTAACAACTATAAAGTTATAGTATAGCATGCTAGTAAGCAAAGCTAATAAAGCTAGATTTTTAAAAAAACTTTTAAGCTATTTTAGTAGCAAATTAAAATCTTGTTAAAACAAAAGGCTTTTATTTTTTATATTATTAAAAAATATTTTGCAAAAAGATTTTTAAGCTTTTAAATTTAGCTTATAAAATATTGCAGCTTTTTTAGCATTAAACGTACTTAAATTTAGCTTACAAAATGCGTTAGCTTTTTTAGCGTTAAACGTTTTAAAATTTAGTTTATAAAATGCTTTAGCTTTTTCAACGTTAAATTTAATAAAGCTTTTTTAAGCTAAATTTAAAATTTATTATTAAAACTTTTTATTATTTTTAAAATAGCATAAAGCTTTAAATACTTATTTTATAAAAAAGCATTTTAAGCAAGCTAAAAAGTTATATTTTTAAAGCTATAAAGATATAAATATATAAAAAAAAGTTAATATACGTATTATTTATAAAAAGCTAACTTTAAATTATATATAAGTATATGTTTATAAGTTTAATAAGCATAGTTATTACTAAAAATGTAAAGCTAAGCTTGTTGTACAAAGAGATTAATAGCTTATTAACAAAAGAGAAAATATTTACGTATTAATTTTAACAAAACGATTTTTTTGAACTTTAATAGCTATTACAGCTAAATTTAATTTTAAATTAAAACAGTATAATGCAGTAAACGTATTTATAAACGCTAAACTTAACAAAAAAATTTATATGCGTATACTTTTAAAATATTATAAACTACAGATTTTATTTTGATTATTTTAAGCGCTATATAGCTTTAAAAAATCTTTGCTATTATAGCAGCGCAAGCTTACTTAATTTTTAAAATCTATAAGCTATAAAGCTGTTTTTTATAAACTATGTTATTATTTTAAACAAAATGTTTTAATTTTTATTTATATAAATAATATAGTTTTAGTTTACAAAAAGTATAAAAAAACAATTGCTTAACGTACTATTTTTAAACTAAAGCGTTATTATTAAATAACTAGTAAAAACAATTTTTTTTGGTTTTTTGGTATAAAAATAATTAAAAACTATAACAAGGGCTTAATTTAGCTATTTTAATTCTTATATATTAAAAAAATTATTAAGTTTAAAAATAAGAATGCTTTATATAAAATATATATATTTATAAAAGTAAAAAAGTTAAGCTTTTATAATTAAATAGCTATTAAAAAAAGATAAGCTTAATTATATATAAAGCAATAATTATTTAGCTAGACATTGCCTTTAAAACTTTATAGCTATTTTATTTTAATTTAAATTTTGGGCTAGACTATTACAGCTTTACTAATTGCTTACTTAATTATCCCAAAACTATTTAATATTATGTTTTTTAATTTAGAAATAAAAATAACTTTGTAGTTGCTAACGATTTTTCGTTTGTAAATAATATTATTAACTATAAAAGCTTATAAGCTTATATAATAAAGCTTTTTAAAAGTGTTATTAAATAAAAAGCTAATAAACAAAATATTATAACTATATTAACTATTAAAGCTAAATTATTTGCGTTAGTTTAAGCAGCTAAAAAATTTATGTTTATTAGCTAACTAATTAAAAAACTAGAAATTATTTTAAATAAAAAGCAGATTTAAATTTAATATAATAATTAGCAAACTATTAGTTTAATAACTAAAAATATTGTTACGCTATATATAAAGCTATGCTACATTAATATTTACAATTATTAGCTACGTTAAAAAGTTATTAATAAAACTTTTAAAATTAAATATATTTTTATAAACAATATAATTGCTAATAGCCTAACTAAAGCTTTTTCTAAAAAAAAATAAAACATTTTTTTAAAGCAGTTTAACTTTATAAATATTAAAAACATTTAAAAACAGCAGAAATTATAAGAAATATTTAAAAAAAAATAAAAGATGTTAAAAGATTTATTAAAAGGAGAAAAGTCTGATATATAAATAACTAATTGATTAAAAAAAGTATTTTAGTTTTATAAGGTTGCAAAAGGTTATTGCTATAAATTTCTGGTTGTAAAAATCATTTTTTAAAAAGTGTTTTTTAAAAAGGTGTGTTAAATATAAGGGATATAATTTTATTTGGTATATTAACTAAAGAGGTATTTAATAACAGACCTATGTCAGAATAACAGGGGCTCTTTATATAATTTTGCTTATAGACGCAGTTATTACTATATAAAACTTATATTAACATATTAATCAATACAATATATTTAACCCAATTGCATGCCATTGCTTATATCTAACAATAACCTTACTAGCCACGGGCCGGGCGGCTGCGGGCCACTTATACTTATCGGCACTATAGGGTAGTTTCTATATAAATCTGTTATTACCCCACTTTTTTGATAAATTAATTAAAAGCCGGAAAAAAATCAGAAAAATATAAAACTAGTACTAAAACGGAAATAATATTAATTATTATTTATAAAAAATTTAGAAAAAATAAATTTCTTATTTTAATTAAATTTTTTTATTTTAT